>PVJD01007384.1:0-85430 GCA_004026545.1 Mormoops blainvillei
AAGATTGAATATTCATCCTAATGTGTTTAATGCAGATTAGCAAAATTCCTACCATGTAAACCAATACTTCTGCACATCAGGGCTGCCTCACTCCCTCACTCCCTCTACCCCAGCACAATGGCTTTCTTTCAGCTCTATAAACACCTCATGTTTTCTTCCAATTATTCCATCTCAATATGGAATCCAAAAACTTAAATTTGCTGCAAAAAAGTGCAAGCACGGAACAGATTCTGCAGTTAACACATGTGCATGAGGCTTAGTTTTAGAAAGTAATTAAAAGAGGTGGTAGAAGAGGACTGTTGTGCTGGGCTGGGTGGAACGAGAGGCAGCATGGTTTGGGAGCAGTCACAGCAACTCTTCTATGGTTCTACGTTACTAGCAATGGCGGCATTTTAACAGAGCTGTAGCAGCAGCTGCCTTTCCAGGCCAGTTCTGCAGTATGTTTCTGAAGGTGTTTCTAGAAATTTCAGCATTCAGTCTGTTTAATCAGCCCTTCCAGTGGTTGATTTTTCCAGCCCACCTAAGCCTTCCTACTTACAATAACTGGAGTGCATGTATAGTTCACAACAAAGATTCTATGATTCTTGTTACAAGGCTTTGCTTGCATTTCTTGGACATTATTCACAGAAGATTTGGGAAAATACTGACGAGTTTTCAAAGCTAAGACAGGTACAGCAGGAAAAATATAGACAGGCAGAAAAGGACATTATAAAATTGCAGTGACCCATCATATCGCGATGTGTCATGTCGGTTCATCAGCTGTAGCAAATATACCACTTTCGTGGATGTTGATAATGAGGGAGGCTATGCAGTTCGGGGTTTCAGAGCATACAGGAAGTCTTTACGCCTTCTACTCAATTTGCCAAGCCTGAAACTGCTCTTTAAAAAATTTTTCTGTGAACCTAAAACTGCTCTTAAAAAATTCCAGGGACCTGCCACTGATCCTATCATTCATCCAATACTAAGTTACCCACTGCCAAATTAAGGTGCATTGGTGCATAGATTCTGAAGATATAAATATGAATACAAAAATCATAAGGATAATTATATAGCAGAAGAATTACCTCATTTTTGTCTTCAACTAACCCTAGAAGGTAAATAGTGTTACTTCCACATTACAGATAAGGCTTACAGGGATTGAGGGACTTGCCTGCAATCACAAAGCTAATAAGTGGCCAGGATAGAGTTTAAGTACAAATCTGATCACAGAGTCTGAACGCCTAGACACTACAAAACAGCAAATTGTGTAGAAGTTCATTCACTGACTCAATGTATAGTTATTGACACTGACTCTGCCAGGCCTTATGCTAAGGATCTTGATAGTAGTCTAATTCCTGAAAATAGGAAGTCAGAGGGAGAAAAGCAAAACAAGTGACCAGAGGCAGAAGATAGGACTTGACCGGAAGACAGGGACAAGTCAATGGACTCAAATACCTTCATCAACTGCCCCCAAACTCCAGACATTCTGTGCGGAGTTGAGAGACGAAGACGCAGACGCTGCCAGTGTCTCACTGCTGTGGCCTGAGGGAGGGAGAAAACAATTTCTGAGCTAATACCATAGATAACTTTATTGCAGTGGAATAAATAAATTCTGTGCAGGAAGCACTGGAAATGGAAAGTGGGAGGTCAGAAACCCTATAAAGAAAAATTAACTAGGCCTTAAATAATTGATAAGATTTTACAGAGTTTTTTTTTTTTTAGATCAATCTGCCTCAGTTATCTTACTTGACTTTCTCTTCATGACCCTGTATTTTAGGTATTTCTTAAAGCTCTGAATCTATGAATACAACTTAATCAATGTAAGACTACATATTGCTAGATAAATCTTTCAAAACTGGACCTTCTTATGTATGTCTTTCTCATATTGTTTCACTCTTTAGATAAAGTACTTGTTATATATGGCTTCATTCTACAAAGTGTCAAAGCACATATAATAAATATTTATACAAATACATATATACATATATACACACAAATGAACATACATAAAATTGCCCCGACCTTAGCATTTTTGCAAAATGTTATATGGTATTGACAGTATCAAAATTAGTGCTAAAGAATAGTCTCATAATAGTCCAGTTGCACCCTCCTCATTTCCCTTCCAGTCCTGGTGCTTTGACAAAGGCCTGGCCCATCGCTATTTCCATTGTCTCTAGCCTCCACGCCCCGCTCACTTTCCTTTCTCTTCAACCAAATCATGATAGGAAATGACTCCAATAAGCTGGAGTCTTGGAAACCACAGTGACGGATGAGTTTTCACACACACATGTACAGAAATAGTTTTCATATTTCCTTGGGAAAATATATATTGAACATATTTTTCAAAGAACTTAAAGAACTTGCACAGCTATTATATCATAATGCCCTAGGGAAGCATGTAACGGCAGCTCACCCACCCCCATTTAGAACTGAAGGGCCAGGTAGAGGAGGGCTATGGCAGCGGCTCAAAGTCCTGCATAGTGTCAAGAGATTAGATGTGGAACCCACGTGTCCCAAATCTCAGATTTTTCCTTTGTCTCTCTGTTAGTAACTCTTTAAGGATGCTAAATACATAGGTAAGAAAAACACCATTTTATGACTAAATTCTTGACCTACTGGACAGGCAAGTGTTATTAAATATACTTCACAATGTTTAGCTTTGATACAAGAAGCTATTAGTATTAGTAAAAGCTTAGTCATGAAATTTTTCCCGTTCTAAACTTTTACAATGATGTAAAGGACCAGTGAGTCGATTTTAACTTCAGAAAACCTATTGCCTTGCTTATTCATGAGGTCATGGTAATTCTTCGAAAATATATACTGTGGTCTTATCTAACACTTTTTATGACAAGCAATAAAGTGTTTTGCAGATATTTGGCCCATCTCACATCAATGAGCCATATGTTTATCCTAGGTCTGTCACTTGATGTTCCTTCATTGAACCCTCAGGGTATCTGATGAGCATATGATTGTACAGGCAGACTTGATCTGAAAAAGGTGCAAAGATGACACCAGGTTATAGACAACACCTTGGTGTTGTCAGAAAAATTTTGCCCCAATGACAAAATTACAATATTGACATAAGCACGTGGGACAGGCCACCCCTGCCGCTCTTCAGCTACGATGAGGTCCCCCTGAGAACTGTTTCCACACCACCTGCCATGCTAGCTTGCTATGGCCGCCACAACAAAGTACCATGAACTAGGTGGCTTCACACAGAAGTTTATAGTCTCACAGTTCTGGAGGCTAGAAGTCCAAGACCAAGGAACTGGCAGGGTTGATTCCTCTAAGAACAGTGAAGAAAGGATCCATGCCAGGCCTCTCTCCTAGGTTTTGGGGTTTTCTTACAATATTTGGCATTCCTTGGCTTCTGTTGCATCAGCCCAACCTCTGCCTTCATTTCCACATGGTTCTCTCACCGTGTGTGTATTTGTGTCTAAATTTTCCCTTTTCATGAGGTTATCAGTAAAAATGGACTAGGAGGGTCTACCCTACTCCAAAATTATCTCATTGTAATTAATTATATCTCCAATCACCCTGTTCCAAATAAGGTTACATTCCGAGGTAATGAAGATTAAGGCTTTAGCATGAATTTCTGAAGGACACAAATCAACCCATAATACTAGGAATAGACCTTATGGTCCAAACAAAATGCCCACTAAATGGGACTTAAATATTTTCTGTATTTTTTCCTACAAAGAAGGTAGGGATACTTGGTCCAGTGCCAGGAGTCAATTAGAATCACACAAAATGAAACAAACAATCAAACAAACAGACAAACAAACAAACATTGACTTGAGACCACAGAGTCCCTATCGTGAGAAATGTGTGACCCTTGTCAGCGTAGATAGATGAAATAGCACGTAGTCAGTTCGGCAGATAACATCATCACTATTGGAGTTACCCAAATGTATGGCTTGAAGTGGTTCAGACTTCCGTTTTTGTTTGTTTGTTTTCACAAGATAGAGCGATGTTATTGTTCCTTCGGGGGTAGTAAAAGTCTCTGGAGAAGATGTGATGAAGCTATTTAGAATCCCCTGTCGTCGTGTGCTTTTTGACAATAACAAATAGAGATTATTGCCACTCTCATCTCATTCCTTCAGGAAAAGGTTCACATAAGGGGAAGCAAAAACATGGTAAATAAAAATATATATTCTCCTTTAGATTGTATAGACTGTAAATACACATATTTATATTAGTTTTCTGTTGCTGCATAACAAATTATCGCATATTTAGCAGTTTAAATGACACTCATTTATTATCTCACAGTTCTATAGGCCAAAAGTTTATCACAGTGTAGCTGGACTGATATCACTAAGGACTGCAGTTCTCACCTTGAGCTCAGGGTTCTATTCCAAGATCGCTAGTTGTTGGAAGAATTTCCCTCAGGCTTCCTGCATAGCCTCTTCCACCTTCAACCCAGCAACAGCACATTGAGTCACCATGCTCTGATTTCCACTGGCTTTCTCTTCTTTTTTCACTTTTAAAGTCTCAAGTGATTACACTGGTCCCACTCGGAAAATCCAGGATAACCCCCCCCAGTTTTACAGTTAATCGAGTAGGGCTTCTGGTCAAGATGGCATGTAGGTAAATGTAGCACTTATCTCCTCCTACAGCCACATCAAAAATACAACTAAACCATAGAAAAAACATCATTCAGAACCATCTGAAATCTAGCTGATCCCAAGTCCTACAACAAAGAAATAAAGAAGAAGCCATATCGAAGCTGGTAGAAGGGGTAGAGAGACAAATGGATTGATCCCACACCCACATATGACAGAAAAAATTAGGAGGGGTATCTCAGCTGCAGCAGGTCCCTCCTGAGGAGCAAGGGGTCTAAGCCCCATACCAGGCTCCCCAGCCCAGAGTTCCACTGCTGAGAAGACAAGTCCCTATAATTCCTGGCTGTAAAACCAGCAGGGATTGTGGCTGAGGGGGAGGGAGAGCTCCTGCAATCCCAGGCAGGTCCTCTTAAAGGGCACACGCACAGACTTACTCAGACTCACTCAGAGTCACTACCTCTGAGCTCCAGCACTGGGGCAGTAGCTCAAAAGGTACCAGAGATATACAGGGAGAAACTGAAGTGTCTGGTATAACAGTGAGATCTAGAGGACCAGCTTTCTCCCAGAGAGAAGTGCTGGCAGAGGCCATTGTCTCTTTTCTGAGCTCTCCTCACATGCTGGTGATTCCCTGAGGCCCTGCCCCACAACTTGTGGGCTCACCAAAGCTATTTCCAGTGGCTTTTCTATTTGAATGGCCTATCTTGGATCATGCTTCAGACTTTCCTAAAATCTCTCAAACAAGTAGAATGTGGCCTGAGCATGCCCAAACCTCTTTCTAAATGTCCCTAGGCCCAGCACCGCCAGCAGCCAGACCTGGTTTGCAGCTTGGTCTCTCCTGAGGAATATCCAAACCCAGCACAAAGGCAATCAATCTGCAGATCATGTTGTAGCTCATGCCACATGGCCCTGGGCTGAAATCAGGAGGCTGATGACCTTGGCCTTTACCGCCTGGGAGGCCCCAGGGCCAGCATGCCCAGTGGATAGCTTAAGACCACATCAAAGCATCACCACCCAACCACCTCCACAAGCAACACACTCATGGTGTAGACTCAGCAGGCACCAGGGTCCCACCGAGATAAGCCCTGCCCCTGCACAGCTGATCTTCCATGGCGGTCAGAGGTCAGTGGCCCCAGCCAGTTTTTGCAGCTCATCTGCGTGGGGGTAAATTCCTCCTATTGACATGCCAAAAGCAATCAAGGTTCAACTACAATAGAAGGGTGAACACAGCCCGCACAGGGCAGGGGGGTGCACCTGGAATACCCAGCTTGGGTGAATGGAGAGGCTATGCCACTGGATCTTACAGGAAACCTACTGCATTAGACAACTCTACCAGGTCTGGCAGACATAGAAGTTCTACCTAATACATATTAACAAACACAGGGAGTCTGCCAAAATGAAGAAACAAAGTAACATGGCCCAAATAAAAGAACAAAACAAAACACCAGAGAAAGAACTAAACAAAATGGAGACAAGCAATCTACTTGATGCAGAGTTCAAAACACTGGTTTTAAGGATGCTCAACAAACTTAGTGAAAATGTCAACAACATAAAAAAGGATACAGAAACCATAAAAAAAAAGCCAGAAATGAAGGATATACTAACTGAAATGAAGAATAATTTACAGGGCATCAATAGTATAACAGTTTAAACCAAGAATCAAACCAGTGATTTGGAATATAAGGAAGCAAAAAACATTCAATCATAACAGCAAAAAGAAAAAAGATCCCCCCAAAAAATGAGAATAATGTAAGGAGCATCTGGGGCAACTTCAAGCATACCAATGTTTTCACCGTGAGGGTCCCAGAAGGAGAAGAGAGCAAGAAATTGAAAATTTATTTGAAAAAATAATGACAGAAAACTTCCCTAACCTGGTGAAGAAAATAGACATACAAGTCCAGGAAGTACAGAGAATCCCAAGCAAGATTAGTCCAAAGTGGCCAACACCAAGAGACATCATAATTACAATGCAAAAGGTTAAAGACAAAGAGAAAACCTTAAAAGCAGCAAAAGAAAAGCAGTTAGTTACCTACAAGGGGGCTCCCATAAGACATCAGCTGATTTCTCAAAAGAAACTCTTCAGGCTAGAAGAGATTGACAAGAAATACTCAAAATGATGAAGAGGAAGGACCGGCAACCAAGATTACTCTACACAGAAAAACTATCATTTAGAATTGAAGGGCAGATAAGGTATTTCCCAGGCAAGAAAAAACTAAAAAAGAGTTTATTATCACCAAACCATATTGTGTGGAATGTTAAAGGGTCTTCTTTAAGAATAAGAAAAGAAAATTTAAAAATATGAACAATAAATGTCAATAAATACATATTTATCAACAACTGGCTCTAAAAAAAACAAAATAAACAAACCAGCAGAGCAGTAACAGACTCAGATACAGAGAACATTTTGATGATTGCCAGATGAGAGGTGGGTTGAGGATTGGGTAAAAAATGTGAAGTACAAATTGGTAGTAACTGAACAGTCATGGGGATGTAACATAAAGCATAGAGAATATAGTCAATAATATTCTAATAACTATGGATGGTGTCAGATGGGTACAAGATTTATCTGGATGATCACGTAGTAAGTAATATAATGTCTAATTACCAGGGTATACACCTGAAACTAATATAATATTGTATGTTTAACTGAAACATTTTTTTAAATTTAAAAATTAATAAAGTCAGCTGATTAATAACCTTAAGTTCATCTGTAAAGTAACCTTCACAACAGTATCTATGTCAATGTTTGAGTGAATACCTAGAGAATGGGAATTTTGTGGGAGAGAGAATTCTCTCACCCCTCCCACAAGATCTAAACATTGCAGGCTAAAGATACAAACATGTAGCTAAGTAATATTCAAATTTGTCTCAAGCAGCTATAAAAAGGTTGAAACATATTTATCAAACAAAAAAAGAGTAAGGAAACTGTTACCATCTTGAATTTTTAGACTTGATCCTAGGTTGTTTCGGGAGGTTAGGGGTTTTTTTTTGTTGTTGTTCTTTTGGGTTTTTTTTGAAGATCTTCAGTGATAGACTGAAGAAGGTAAGTTGGGGGGAAAATTAGGTATAGAACCTTTTAACTCTTTACATAGTGGTGATATTGCTATAGGTAATTTAATCTTTGAGACTCAGGAAAAAATATTAATGCATTATAGGATCTTTAAGAGAATCAAGTGATATAATTTCTAGAAAGTGTTTCTTAAACTGTAAAGCCTAAAGTAAATATGAGTTGTTAAGACTATCAAAGAAAGTTCAAGCCTCCTTCAGACAAAATCAGAGTATCCAACCATTCCTGCCCTTAATTGAATAATCACCCTGGAGGACAAATGAAACCTGACAACCAAGAAATCCAAACTTCAGTAGAAACTTGTCCAGCATTCACGCTAGGGGATGATCCTATGATGCACCAGTGCATGTGTGTGCGTTTCAGGGAGAGACATCATTTTAAAATTGTACTATACAAATTCAGTAGGCAACATAATAAGTCTAGAGGACATCCTGATGAAAGAAATTTAACACAAAGACCTCAAAGAAAAATTAAAGTACTCTCCTAGAACCAAGCTACCAGAGCTGAAGTCTTAATAACAAAGGAAAAAAGAGCAAGGTATTTTCAACATCCAAGAAAACTCTCTGGTGTTAGGTTCTGTCCAGAAGATCTTGGCAGACCTGTCTGAATGGCTTGGGTCAGCTTCCTTCCAAAGAAACAAACAAGCCATCGCACAAATAAGTGTTTAGGTGCTTGCTATCTTCCTATTATACCTCTGATCACCTGTCTTGTGGCACATTATTGTTAACATTTATTTCTACCCTAAATGATTTCATCCTAAGAATTCTTTTATTTAGGCACTTAACTAGGTCTTATATAATATGCATTATGTGCAAGACACTGCTCTATATTCCTTATTAATATTAACTGATAATGATAACTCAATTTGATAACAACCCTATAAAGTTGAAACTACTATAATCTCTATTTATAGAAAAACAAAATACATTAACCTGTTTCAAAATCTTTTTCTTCTTACAAAAAGGAGAATTTTTTATTTCCAAATGGTTTCATCTCCTTTCCATCACTTCTACAATTCACATCTAAAAACAAAAACAAAAACTTGAAAAGCTAAAGGCTCTATCATACTAAAAATGACAAAACACAGGCTGATTTCAGTTAAATCTTTGAAGTGAAAGGGTTAGCCCCATACAAATGCACCATGATTAAAGGTGACATTGTGATTTTCTAAATAGTGTTAGGTTAGTTTTAATGAAGGAAATGTTTCCTTCCCACACAAGAAAAGGGGCCAAGTTGCCTTCATTTTTTTTTGATTCACTACATTTCTTGAACAATGTAGCTCTTTTCTATGTTTTAAAAGTACATACAGCTCAAAACGTTTTTATTTTATTCTTTGTACCTTCTAATACACATGATGAAAATCTGCCCTTTCCTATTGTAAGCAGGAAAGACATGCTTTTGGTATATTTTCTTACATTTTATGTCTTCAGAAAAATTTTTTAAAATTTCTCACCATTCATTGTGCTATTTTAAGGTTAGAAAAAAAAAATATTCCAAAGTGGTAAATTTCTCTGCCATACTTCCACTTTGTCTGGCACACAATTAACCGAAGAGTGATGTTCTGTAGGAAACTATGCCTGGATGTCTTAGTCAACCCAGATTATAAAACAAAATATCATAAACTGGGTAGTTTATCAATGACAGAGATTTATTTCCCTCTGGAAGCTGGAAGTCTGAGATCAGGGTGTGAGCACAGCCTTGGTCTGGTGAGTACCCTCTTCAGGCTGCAGAAACTGACTTCTTGTTATATCCTGACATGGAAGAGAGCAGGGCTGCGGCTGTAAGCTCTCTATGGTGACTCTAATCCCATTCATGAGGTCCCCACATTTATGGCCTCATCTAATACTAATTACCTCCCAAAGGCCCCACCTCCTAATACCATCCCATTGTGGGGATATGTTTTCAACATGTGAATTTTAGGGGGGATCACAAACATTCAGAGTATTTCATTGGGTTTATTCTAAAAGCTCATGGGTGTAAGCAACAGACAGCAAATGACCAGGATCAGGGCTGACACTTTTTATTTAAACAGGAAGGTAGTTTTGAGAGGAGTTTCTGTAAATTTAATTTCATTTTGCATTTTTATATCTCAAGTTCCAGATTTGTAACAGGAGCTTGAAATTCATAGAAAAAAAATCATCATCAACATTAAGTAAAAGTCCATTGTAGGCAAGGGCACATGATATTTGAGATCGAATTTCTTTCTATAAGGAGTTATTCTACCTGGTACTAAAATAGATAAATTCTTTTAAGAGTTTAAGGGAAAGAATATTCACTAAGAGCTAAGTTGTCAAAAATATAAACATTGTATAAATATGCCTCTCACTCAAATGGACTTGAGGTGTTCTTAGGACAGTGTTTTACAAGCAGCTACCACCATGGCCGTAAAACGATAGGGACTGGCCCCAGAGCAGGAAGCAACGGGGGCCCAGCGAAAGATCGCCCTTAATTCATTCATGGGCCCCATTCCAAGCCAGGCTCTGTGCTGTCTGATAATGTATGCAGAGTGTTTTATAAACTTAAATAAAACATTGGAATGTAAGGTAATATAACTACAGAAATAATAACAGCTAATGTTTATTTCATGTTTACTATAAGAACTTTTCGACTAATAATCATTACATTTGTTTTTAAAATGAGAAGACTGAAGCCCACAGGTTGGGTAAATTGTCCAGGGTCACAGATCTAGTGAGTGAGAGTCAGCACTGGAACCCTGGCTGTCTCTCACCGAAACCCATATTTTTACCACACAATTCTCAAAATCCTGTCTCATAGATGATGAGACCCCTTCCCTCAAAAGGTACACTCAAATCACATGCAACTGTCTATAACAGCCCTTAATCAACAACTCAGTGCTGAATATTTTTATATTAGTTACGTATTGTTGCTTAGTGAATTATCTCAACATTTGCCAGTTAAAACAATAAGCATGCATTCATTATCACAGAATTTCTAAGGATCAGGAATTTGAGCTCTGTCTTGAGCCTAGCTGGGGCTTCTGGCTCCGTCAGCATCTCTCAAGCTGCTCTCAGGCATCTTCTGAATGTTCAACTGGGGCAACGGATCTGCTTCAAGACAGTAGGCTCACGTGGCCTCCATTTTTGCCATGCATACCTCTTTATAAGACTACATGAGAGACATTTGGCTTCCCATAAAGCAAGTAATCCAGGAGAGAAAGCAAAACAGAAACCACATGTTTTTTGTAACCTCGCATTGGAGCTTACCTGCCGTTACTTCTGCTTGTGCCCTTCATTAGATGTGGGTCACTAAGATCAACACAAACTCAAAAGGAAGAGAATTAGGTTCCACTCTTTGAAGGGAATGTCAGGGAATCTTGGACATATTTTAAGCCACCACTTGTATCTATCTTATTGTAAGTATTTGAAGTGATTTTGGCACTGTGTCACCTTTTCTTCCTACCATTTTGCTCCACTGCTGTGTGCCCACAAAAGCTGAGGTAATGGGGCTGGACACTCCCTCAACCTGTCCCACATCACCATTCATACCTATTGGGAGGTTCTCCATCAGAAGAATCACCAGCAGTAATGTACCTAAGCCCTGCCCTGCAGACATGTGATTCCCTGGATATTCTGTTTGCAAACTGCAACCAAATTGACAAATAAGCCAAGTTTCTTTCAGACTCTGCCTGCCAACGATTCCTCCTGGATCACAGGGTCCTCCTTCCACCTGCCCTGACCCAGAATCCCCTCCTCAGTTATGCATGGTGGTCAGCTTACCTTTTCACCGGCTCATCCTCTGGGCCATCTCCTCAGAGATCAGTGTAAACTCTGGCTTATGTCGAATCAGTTACCATTAGCCACAGCTGAGAGTGTGGTCCTCAATAAAAGCTAGAGTTTCTCAAGCTCAGTGCTATTAATATTTGGTGCTGCGTAACTCGTTGAGGGCCATCACGTGCATTGCAGAATGTTTAGCAGACCCTGGCCTCTACCCACGAGATGCCAGTAATGGTCTTCAGTTGTGATAAACAAAAATGTCCCTGAACATTGCCAAATATTCCCCGGGGCACTAAATTGCCCTTGATGGAGAACCACTGATTCTAGTTAAAATTGGCTGAGTGAAATATGTGAGCCTTGTCAGATAAAATATATGCAGAAATATCCCATTGATTCATTTATAAGAAGTAATCAGTAATATTTGGAGTCAAATAAGAAATAGTTCAACACAACTCAATTATTTAACGTAGGCGGTTATCTCCTCAGAGCCACCACTTGGCATTTCTTCTACCAGCTGATTTTTGTTTTGGGTTTAAAAAAAATTTGTTTGCTCCTCACCTGAGGACACGCTTATTGATCTTAGAGAGGTAAAGGGACGGAGAGAGGGAGAGAAACATTGATAGGTTGCCTCTCATATGCGCCCTGACCGGGGACTGAATCTGCAACCCAGGTATATGCCCGGATTGGGAATCGAACCCACACTCTTTCATTTTACAAAACAATGTTCCAACCAACTGAGCCACACTCACCAGGAATACCAGCATGTCACACTGCATGTCACCTGGCCCCTCTCTCATGTGTCCGAGCTGGGGTCCCCTGTGGGAAAAATACCATGTGATTTTTAGATGACAGGAGCTCTGTACAACAGGCTATGGTGTGTTTTCTTAAGGTTGTAAATACTTAAGAAATCTGGAACAAGATAGAGAGAGAAAAGAAAATGTGCAGAAATGGAATAAGAATATGGATAGTAGAAAAGTAAATCATGTTTTTCATGCTAAAATTATTTTAGGATATCTGTTAGATGTTAGTCTTTTTTTTTTAAGGAAACCCTTACTGAGTGGTAAACAATGTACAAGTCACTTGCTAAACATTTTGCTCAAAATATTAACTCATTTAAATGTTTTAACAACTCCATGCAGTAGACACTGTTATCTTCCTTTTGACACATGAACAAACTGAGGTAGAAAGATATTATCTTCCTCAATAGCTAGATTTGTTGTTGTTTTAAATGCTTTCAAAGATCTCTCTTCTACTTCACATTCCCTCAGGGTTTTGTTTTTGTTTTCTACACAGATTCACACTAAGCTTGAAAATTTAAAAAAAAAAAATCATGAAAGTTCACAGGTACACCTAGGTCTTCATTAGCTGGAGGGAAACAACAGAACCTAGAATCGGTAAGAAAAGAAAAGTAACTGAAGGGAGGCTCCAGGACTAGAGTAAAAAGAAAAGAAAGAGGGCTTCTCTAAGGTGATGGGGAGAAATCCCCCCAGGCTGAGTGAGGCTGGCAGGAGATCAAGATGGGGGATGATTTTAAGGGAGAGAGAGTAAGTACTTCTGCAAGGAAAAGGATAACTATACAACAGCCTTGACTGGTGTTCGTTTGACGTAATGATTTTTCAGCTTGGTGATTGTTTGAAAAGCAATACGCATTCAGTAGAAACCATACTCTGAATTTTGATTTTTGATCTTTTCCCAGGCTAGTGATATTCCGTATGATTCCTCCTCTCCCTGTCTCCGCCCCCCTCTCCTTCTCCCACCTTGGGAGTTACAGCTCCCAGCCTGCCACACAGTCACCAGGATAAACAGCTTATATGCTACAGTGTACTAGGTTGCCAGTGGTTTTTGTAGCCCTTCATGGCTACAAAACACATATCTGTGTCTCCTGTTTCTGGTGAGAAGAGAAAGAAAATTACTCTTGAGATGAAAAGATAATTGCCCAATTATAGTCTAATGTAAGTGCTCCAAGCACAGTTAAGGTAACCTAGGCTAAGCAATGGCATCTGATAGGTTAGGGTGTGTCAAATGCATTTCAGTTTACAAAATTTTCAGTGTACGATGGATTTATCTGGACATAACCGCATTGTAAGTAGAACTGTGTGTGTATTTAAAACACAACTTGGATTTTAGTAGAAACTTGACACATGGTCTTGAATGAAAATAGGATCTTATCTAAGGAAACCGTTGTCAGCATTAGAATGTACCCAAGAAAACATAATCCCCTGAATGGCCCCCTGAATAACTGCCATCCAGCCATGCAATGTATATCACCCACCTCACCTCCCCTTACGAAAATCTTCAAAACCTCTGTACTCCCTTTTTAGCCTAGTAATAAAGGTCTTCTACAATCTGACCCTGTAGGGTAAATGGAGGCAGTCTGGCTTCCTCACCCAGGTGTCTGGGGAACTAAGGTAAGTACCGTTCTCATAGCCTTGAGACTGGGCCAGATAAGTACTGCTATGGCCTTGAGACTGGATCTGATAATTACTCCCATAGCTTTGAGGGGGCTCACATGTGCAGAATTTTGCAGTTATACAACTTGTTTTGGCTCTCTGCCAGCTTTGCCTGTCTTCAGTATATAAGGGGATAGGAGATCCCAGCTGGGACACATGAGAGAGGGGCCAGGTGACATGCAGTGTGACATGCGGGGACATGTAGTTTGCAGCATGCGTGGATTGCCCACCCTTGAATAAAGGCATGTCGAGCATCCCCACGTCTCCGTGACTCTCCATCTGCATGAATCCCATGAACCTGTCCAGCCTTGAAAGGTCACAACAAAATTGGTGTAGTTGGCAGGATTCATTACAGAATGGTATGGCGCCAGGTCACCCCTGGAGGGGGCCCTGGACAGGTGCTCGGGCTCCTGGCGTCTTGGCCATCCAGCCCTAGGACCAGCCCCATGTTAGTAACACGGTAGAGATGGCTCTGCAGGTGGTAGGGAAGACCCTAGAAAAGCCCATCGCCTGTGCTGTCCTGGGGGCCGTGGACTGGGTATTTCTTTCAGCTTTGCGAGCTGAGGTGAAAACTGTGCATCAAGGCACAGTGAAGTTCTGAAAGTGCCGAGGGAGCGGAAGCCTTGAAGGCTGAAGAAGAGGAGGCTGCACTTTCCAATGCAGCAAAACTACATGAACTCCAAGGATGAGAGGCAGCCCTGGAAGCAAGAATCAGCGCCCTGAAGGAAGATCTCTGAGCAGCACAGAGCAGTGATGATCTCCCTCCCCAATCGTAGTGAACAATTTGGAGGAAGGGGAAGGGAATTGCCGCTTCTGTACATCCTCCTTCCCCTCCCCCACCCCACACAGACATGGAACACAGTTGCAGAAAATGACTGGGCTGGAAGACTGTGTCCCTGGCCAGGTGCTCTGGCAGCAGTGGCACCGGCACCTGAAAAGCTCTACTCCAAGAGCGCTGATGAGAAAAGGTGGGGACCCCCATGGACAAGTGGCACGAGCTGTTGCGCCTGCTGCCAAGGCCCTGCATGCATGTAGCCGAGTTTTTCGAGGCCCTCCAGGAGGCTGCCCCTAGGGGCTGCTGGGCAGGCAGCACTGGCTCTGCTACCGTGCCCCCCATGTTGGGCAGTGCGGGGCTTACATTCCTGGTGGCCAGCAAACGGGGGATGCTAGCTCTGACCCTGCGCACTCTGGAGCCCAACCTCCTGGCATGCTGCTCCATTTGGCCTGTGGCCTTGCGGGCCGGGCAGCTGCTAGAGCTGGAGTTGTGACCAAGGCAGCTGCGAGAAAGCATGCTGGAGCAAATGGTGACGATGGAGCAGGTGGTGACGGCGAAGCAGACGGCGACAGCAGAGGTGGCAACCAAAGCCACGAAGGCGGCTTCCGCAGCCTGTGGAGCGACGGAGGCGCAGCGCCCCGCCACAGTTGCAGGTGAGCGGGATGCCATCCGCGTGACCCCAGAAGAAGAAGGCAACGATGACAGGGAGACCCAAGGGGATGAAGCAGCAAAAGGGACCAGAGAGCCCTGGCGGTTGGCTCCCAGCCCGTGGGGGTGTGACCCACGAGGTTGGTCCTGTGCATTTAAAGGACCATTTGGCTGTGCCAACTTCTATAGAAGAGGGAGGAAATATCCTTCGGAAATTTAAATAGGGAAGAGGACTAAGAAGCCCATCTACAGGGGGACGGGCAGGGACTGGAAAAGATAAAGGCTGTTTGGCTTTACGTGGGTATTGGGCGACTCACCCCCCATGAGTATGTTTAGATGTTCCCCCATTCCTGAATGTGTCCTGGGCCCCATGTGGGGGCCTATTAAGGTTCTTGGGGAGATATGCTGGGCATCACCCCCATTCCAGTTGCCATCCCCAAGAAGGGTTACGGCCCTTAAGCAGACACTATCTGGTTTAATACTAGAATAGGTCAGGGTAGCCAGTGGACAGAACTACAACCTATGTGGCTCATGGCTGCCAATGAAGCCCCGCTCCTGACTATTCGTACAGATAGTCACCAAGGGCTGACATTGTGGATCTCGACGTGGCACGCAAATAGATAGCTATGCATAGGCCATTATAGGGACAGGCCTTGAGGCAGGAGCCGGCAAGCTGTGGCTGCCACCTCCATGCTGGGGGAAGGGGGCGTGGACAAACGCTTTTGGACTTTCCTCCGGATTCTAAATGAGAGGAGTTGGGGCGGGGGCGGGGCAGGGGCGGCAGGGAGCTAGCTCTGCTGGAAGCCCTGTTCTACTGGATGACAGATCCAATTCAGCGGCAGTTACAGACTAAGCATGCTTTGCTGAAACCGGGCATGGGAAAACAGAAATATTCTCTTGCCCGCTCCTGAGGGCCCAGAGAAAAGGCAAATGGCCACTTGGGCATGGCCTTGGGAAATAAAAGACCCCCACATGCATTGGGTGGCTCTCGTTGCACCCTGGGGACAAGGGGTAGAGAGAAACTTGCAAATAGTGCACAGGGTGATTGGACCCCAGTCTTAAAGGTGACGTACCCAGGGCTAGCAGACCACAAAATGCTTTTTCGTGATACCTTTGTAATTTCCCTGTGGCCCCTTATGAGCTCTCCGCTGTTGTTGCACATAGATGCTGAGCCTCCGGTTAAGGCACGGAAGGCATTCATGCCCAGGGAGGCCCCCTCCGCCAGCTACCATCTTGCCCATGGACCAGAAATGTGCCGGTATATTGCCTGAGGGTAGTGACTGGCCATTGTTGGTGTCCATAACTATTTCTCTTTCCAGCCCCTAGGGTAGAGTGGACTGGGTACGTGCCTATGCCTCAGTGGCTAACCAGTCAGCATGCTGGGTTGTGTTGAAATCCCCCTGAGCACGTCTGCCAGCCTCCCATGGTGCATCTCTCCAGCTTCTATCTACTGATAGGATAGTGTGCGTTCCTTGTGGAACACAACCTGCACCAGCATCTGCACTGGGACGAAGCAGCAGTGGCACCGGCCCCGGCCGTTGGTCAGCTGCTCCATGTGCGGTGGCTCAGGGGGTGGCCGACAGATGGGACCATAGGGTTGGCTGGGCCAGCCCCCTCTATTAAAAGCCTCAAGGACAAGCCCGAGTGGACTGAACTTCTGTGTCACACCCATACTCTTGGACATTGCTGGGAGGTGCAGAATGGTACTTGGGCTGCTGTTCCCACTCAAGCCTTCTGTGTGTGTGGCTCACGTACGTGGCCTTATGTGCCTGGGAATTGGACTGGCCAGTGTACCTAGGGGTGGCCTTATTGCTTGTGTTTTGATTGCTTGTTGCTGTAGCCTACACTGCTGTTGTGGTTTATGGGTGCAGGGCTTTGCCCTCCTCACCAAGGGACCTTCGCAGAAGATATTTTCACGTAGATTGTATGGTGAGGAACCCAGAAGGGGTGGACTGTAGGGTAAATAGAGGCAATCCGGCTTCTTCACCCAGGTGTCTGGGCAACTAAGATAAGCAGTGTTCTCACAGCCTTGAGACTGGGCCAGATAAGTACTCCCATAGCCTTGAGTGGGCTCATATGCGCAGAATCTCACTACGTTATACAACTTATTTTGGCTCTCTACTGGTCTTGTCTGTCTTCAATATATAAGAGGGTAGGGGCTCCCAGCTGGGACACATGAGAGAGGGGGCAGGTGACATGCAGTGTGACATGTGGGGACATGCAGCCTGCAGCATGCGTGGCTCGCCCACCCTTGAATAAAGACATATCAAGCATCCCCATGTCTCCACAACTTTTCTTCCATCTGCACGAACCTGCTCGACCTTGAAAGGTCATAACACAGACCCTATCCTACCTTCTCACCCAAGTCTTTGCTGTGATGCACAAAATTGAGCTACTTCCATTTTCTCTGAAATTTCTTTCTCACCTCTAAACTTATCCTCTGCTTAAAATGCCCCTTCCCCGGTATCTGTTCTATTAAAAGTTTACCATCCTTCAGAGACAAATGTCCCCTCCTCCATGACTCAATCTCCAATTCCAGTTGGAAGTACTCTTTTACTCTGACATCTAGGGATCCATTTTGTACCTCTTTAAGGGATTTTGGAGTTCATGTATTATAATGAGTGTTGTATCTGCCTTTCCAGAAACTAAACAGTAAACCTCTTAAGCAGGAAGGAATAAGTTGTGTTCGTATTTGTCTACAAACCTATGCTCAATAAATATTTGCTGAATTAAATTGAAATTTCAGTGTCTGACACCTTCACTGTTAAAGATGAAGCAAAATTTAAGCCTGCCTAAAAATTTCCACATGCTGCCAAATGCCTTAATAACCTTGTTATTTGTAGTACATTTTTCATTTCTGAAGTGCTTTATAAATAATCTCATTAACCCTCAGTGGCCTTGGCCTTGCTGTATCAGGTTATAGGGTAATGAGTCCGTTCCACTTGGGAGAACAGTGGGGAGCCTTTCTGAGAAGGGGTAAAGGTGGATGCTCTCCAGAATAGAGGGAAGCAAGGAAGCAGCAGGCTCCAAGGGAAATATCCTGCCAGTCATGACAGAGGGGCTGAGGTGATGGAAATAAACATAACGAAAAGCAAAGATTTTCTTTTTTGTTTCTCTTTTGTCCTTCTTACTACAGATGAGTGGTCATTTTTAGAAATTCCAGAAAATAACTCAAGTTCTTTCTAATCTAACAATCTATTTTTATATGAATTATATGTTCCAAATCCAAAAATGTAAATTTGTGTTTATGGTTGTGTTAGAAAGAGAGGGAAAAATAAACTTTGTTAAATTTAATGAAGAGCATAATATCTTGGATGTAGCTCACTTTAAGCTAAACCATTAAGTAAACGCCTAGATTTTTGGAACAAACATTTTAGAAAACAAATCGTTCCTCTTAACACAAGGAATTACCATGCTCATTCTCTCTACAATAACCATTAATTCACAAAAACATTAAGTTCCACATTATTTTTTCAGGAGCATATCTACTAACTAAATTAGAACACATGCATACATAGATTTTAAGAAAGAGTTTGTCTACCTGGACAGAATTCTTCATACGCCACAGTGTGTTGTAGGGTTTGTGTTCTGGCACAATCCACAGCGCAGCAGATCCTTGCCTTCAAGAGTCTCCACGCCTAAGCCCGCGGCCACGCCGTGGCCACGGTGAGCCTCCCGCAGCAGGGCTGCGTCAAGGCCAGCTCCGGCATGAAGTCTTCCCCGGCCTTCTGCCCGTCAGAGTTACTCACTCACTCCTTAGGGATGTCACAGAATTATACCTGATATAATTTACTTCAGCATGTTATTTGAATGCCTAATACATAAGCATCATGCTTCCATTAAACATTTATAACACCCTGCCTCATAATACAGTTAAATGTATACCATAGTGTGTCTAAAATAATGTAGGCATCTTGACCACAGAGTTAATATTATATCGACATATATCTTAAAGAGCTTCCAGCATTTATTATTTAAATTGGATAAGACTTAACTAAATAGTAAAGCATTTATTATTTAAATTGGATAATATTTAAACATATTTTCCCTTGGAAGCAAAGTTACACACAGTAGATATAGTTCCAGGTGAAAACATAAAAGTGTATTACATTGGCCAAGGGAGGGAATCAAGTTCTATCTTCACATTGCATTTGAGTTTTTAAATTCATTTTCAAAAAACATGTGAAGGGCAATTTGGTGATATATGCATCATTCCTATAAAATAAATAACAAGTGAGTTTGTACAGTTTTAGTAGTAAAAATTAGACACAACTTACATATCAACAATAAAAATTATTTATGAAATGTAACAATAAATTGTTTTGTTCATACACTAGAATACTAAGTAGTCATTAAAAATTGTTATAAAAATTAGTATATAGTAAAAAATATTTACAGTATAAGTGAGTAATTGAAGACTTCATGAATGATGATTAATAATTCATTTGATTGTGATATTTAGCACCCAGTCGGTTGTCTCCAATGCCATTTCCCCCTGAAAGGAACCAGAACTCCTTGGCTTATTCCAGGTCTGGGGCAGGAAAGGTGTTACAAAATCCCTGGAACACCTTGGTGTCCCAGAAAACAAAACAAAACGGAGTTACCAAAGACTACTAGGATCATGTCGAAAAGACTCAGGAGTCAATTTGAGCAGGCTCCCATTGGAAAAACCTGAGCATCAGGAGGATATTAACTTACTAACTTAAGGAAAGAAACAAAAACGTATGAAATATGCTTAAGTCTATGGGTACATAATGATAATTATTATTTAATCACATAGATCATCTTTGGAGTATACAAAGAAACCAAACATAACTTTGAAAATGGGTAAACAAAGAGAAAGAATATAGTATTCTGCATTGCTTATATGTGTTATGCCTCAGCAAATAGTTAATGAGGGGAAGTTTCTCTTTCTATTACTATTCCAGCTATTAAATGAATTTTCAATGTCACTATTTTATAGCTATCACGACAGGAACATAAACAATCAGACTTTATGGTCCTCTTGGTGGAAGCACACACCACCACCTATGAATTAATTTTGTCAAAATAAACAAACCTTACTCTGACGAAGGATATAGATCTAACTACCAATTTACAAGAAATAAGAATCAGAAGAACACGGAAAATGATAATACAGGAATACAATCAGAAAGTTTTATAGGGCAAATACCCAGTTTATTAACGACCAAAAATAAGCAAGGGGAAAAAGGGATGGGACATCGACAGATGAAATGAGACCTTGTTTTGATATCAATTCAAGCAAACTACAAAAATAAATATTTATAGGGTGATTATAGAATGATAAAGGAACTATGACCACTAGATATTGGATATTAAACAATTATTGTTTATCTGGAGGAAAGTGTGATAATAATACAATGGGCGTATTTTCAAAGGGAAGACCTTGCCTCTCCGATGCATTCTGAAGGTGATACAGGTGAAAGATGATGCCTGAAGCTTACTTCAAAGTAATCCCACATGCAGAGTGGAAATAAAGAGAGCAAACATTGTGTTAATGGGTACCTGGGAGTTTATTATAATATTCTCTATTTTTGTGATTGTTTGATGTTTTCCATACTAAAGAGTTTTTAAAAACGGGAGTAAATTTTTTCAATGAAAATAATGATGGTGAAATAACCAACAGAAGAGAATGGGTACTAGACCTCTCAGAGCAATCACTTTGTAAGTTATATAAACATCTAATCACTATTCCTACATCTGTATGTCAACTGTAAATGAAAAAATAAAAATAAAAATGAGCTTTAAAAACGATTCTTAAGGAATACTGAAGTATGGATTTCTCAACTGACTGTTCCACTCTGCCATCTACCTCAGACTAAACTTCCCCGTCTTTAGATACATAATATGGTGCGCCCAAATAAATTAGTCTTTTTAACAACCTGCTTGCAGCATTTAATTTTATTTTAAAAAGAAACTGCTGATGCAGAACACTGCTCTGGCATTCACTTTACAATTACCCAGGAGCACTTCATAGGCCAAGCTAGCCTAAATTCATAGGAATAAGTTACCCAAGGAATTAATTACCATTCAATTTATTACTTCTTCATATCATCTAAGCTGCTGAAGAAACTGGTTACCTGGAAAATTATGTATTTTTGGAAAACTTGTCAAATTTAATTTAGGTTGAGTTGCAAGTTAGAATTAACAAGCATTTCCCGATTTCTTGTGCCTAAAGAGCCACAGGTGTGTCCTCTACAGGAGAGCTGATTGTAATATGCTGGAGTTATCCTACCTAGCACAGCTGTGCAGTCAAGGCTACTGAATTTAACATCTCAAAGGACATAGCTGCAGAACTCTCTACTGAATTTAGCATCTGCCAACAGCTAATTGCCTGGTAGCATACCTGGTTTTCTCACATCATAGCGATTGATTTGAAATTTGGACTAGTGCTTGATGTATTACATCAAGGGTATACACATTCTAAAAGCAAAACCCACATTAATGCAAAATCAAAGTCTCTTCCATTTGCTTTCTTCACCAATTTGGTACGAATAAATTTGACTGTCCTGACACCAGGAAAGTGATCTCAGGGAGCTCAAAGGGTGCCTTTATATTTTATGTAAAAATATAAACATTGATCTTCAAATGCTCTCTTCTGATTTCCCGTTAACTTGCCTCATTTAAAAAAATTTTGCCCTCCCTATGGCTCCCTGACTTAGCAAATAAAAATATAAGACACCCAGTTAAATTTGAACTTAGATAAGCAATGAGTAATTTTTTAGTGTAAGCATGTCCCATGAATATTTAAGTATGTTTCATGCACTATTTGAGACACACTTATAGATTCTGTATTTTATCTGGCAACCTCAGCCCTCCCCATCATCAGCATTAGAGATAAAGTTTCTGAAACTTACAAAGGAGATGAGATTTTTAACATCATTTCAGTTAGTTCTACTCTCGCTGAATGGAAAACTGCAATAGTCTGGGGCAGCATCTCAAGCGGATCATTGTTAAGAGATAGCCAGCTACAAACATTCTTTCAAAATCAATCTCAAGAACAGATTTTCCCTTGAGAAGCAAAACCATCAGAGCAGCTTAGTTGGTTTTACAGGTGGATATTTGGAAAAAGGAGTTCAATTTGTTATTGGGAGACTTGGCATCCTATACAAAGTGTTAACTTTCTTCTGTAGCCTAGGACAGCCACAGTCGTGCTGAAGAAATCAATCTTTACTAGAGAATCACTTTTTAAATGTTAACAGAGGATCCTGTTAAATGCAGATTGTGGTTCAATAAAAATAAATTCTGAATTTCTAACAAAATCCCAGGCGATTTCAAAGTTGCGGATTCATATACCATTATTTCAGAAGCAAGAGACTGGAGTAAAGCAATCTACATTAGAGATGCTGTATAAGGTTTGATACTAACAGAAGTTGCTGAATGTCAAGGACTCAAGTCTCAGAAGAGCCTTAAGAATCAGGAATTATGCTTAAAGCTGGGAATATAGCCAAAAGTTGATTAAATAGTGATTGAGGATGCACTGAAGCCATCTCTAATTGTGTATAACCCTTGCCTGACATAAGTAATAGAAACCTGGGTCAGGCTACTGATACTTATGGAAATGGTTTGAAAGATAAGCAGTTCACACATACCTGGATCAGGGACTCTTAACTCGAGGTCCACAGTATTGGAGTGGTCCAGGAATCAATTTGAAGGAAGCTCAGGAACCTCCTGACGTTTTACACAAAATTGGGTCTTAATAATACAGGGCCGACACTTAAAATATTTAACAACCAGTATGGCTTAGGCACCATCCAATGGGAACGTTCACTTAGCCAGTCCAAACAGCTGCCAGCCAGTATGCAGTCCTGATGTATCCCCAATGAATATCAACTCTGTTTGTGTGTTTTTCTCTAAATAGTTTCTATAACTTTCACCAGATTCTCAAAGGATTCAGTGATAAAAAAAAAAAGGTCCTAAACCACAGCTCTCAATGGATTGTAACAGCCAGTGAAAAGCAGTGCACATCACTAACTGAACATATTAAGTGATAAATGAATGTTAGTGTATGATTATTAGTATAATTTTTAAAAATTTCTTTTACTGACTTAGACTTTAGAGTTAAATTATCAGCTTTAGCTGAGGACTGACATAAGACAGTTTTATCAGTCAGTTACTGGATTTTCCTGAAGATTGTACCTACTATATCGCATTGTCTAGCTTACCTGAAACAGTTGTAATTCAATTCACTAAAATCCAATTCAGGGGATTTCCAGGTTACAAATTTACTTTTAAAAATCTGTTTAGTTTTCATTGAGTTTTTAAATAACAATCATTTTGCTTTTATAACACTATAAGGAATGTTTCAGTTGTCTCCACCCTAACTCTCCACTGTTGTAGAGAGTTGGAGGGTCAAAGAGAGGGGACGTTCAAGTCCCAGGTACTGACCCAGTGCCTTGGCACATGCCTTAGATGGGTATGTATCACAGGGGTTTTTATTTTTCCTTGGCTTTTCTCTTACTCCCATCTTTTCTGTCCCTTTGTTCTCCTCACAATCTGATACTCACAACCCAGCTTTGACTCTTGATAGACATCTAAGAGCACTTCACTGTGTTTCAGACCAGGACTGAAAAAGCAATTGACAGAACCTTGATCCTATTCAGCCTGTCAATCAAAGGGAAAGCCCGAGTCTCCAAGTCTGGGAAATGAGTCTCTGCAAGACAAGCCAACTTTTTGTGGATAATGCCAATATTGTTCTGAATGCATATGTGTTGATTCACTTTGTAAACAAAGTTTTCTTCTCTATTTTTAATCCTACAGAAGCCTCCTCTGGCAATGGGATAGAAAGGGAGAAGGAATGAAAGCCCCATTCTGCTACGTGTATCAAAAAGGGAATTTATTAGATATACTCTGGAATATTCCGGGTAATCTAAAAAACATTGAACAACCGGGCCCTTGGAAATACGGGAACTTGAGCATATAGCCTCTGTGTGTGTGTGTGTGTGTGTGTGTGTGTGTGTGTGTTTGCACACGCGCACACGCACACCTGGGACTGTTGGCTCTATATTTAAAGCCACGGGTACTGTTGGCTCTATATTTAAAATATAACCTTAATCTGGCCACTTCTTGTCACCTTCTCCACAACCATCCTAATCTGGGCCACTTATCACCTCCAGACCAAACGCTGGTGGTAGCTTTCTTCTAAATGTCCCTGCTGCCATTGCTCTATCCACCCTTACCCCATGATCAGTTCTTCCTAAGAGAAACCAGAGTGGCCCTTTAGAATATAAATCTGACCATATTTTTAAAATTCATGAAGGTTAGAATTCTGCTTCTGGGAAGATGGAGTAAACAAGCTTCCCCCAATTCTCTCTCTGAGTACAACTAAAATCCTTTCATTTTATATATTAAAAAAATAAGAAGGCTAGAAAGGTAGAGAGAAGAAGGTAGACTAGTTAAGAAACTCAACTTGAAAAAAATTACATGGTAATAAGTTTTCCGAATTTTCTTTTACCATGTGTGTTTCTGACTGAATGTTGAAGAAGCTAGTAACCCACCCTGGCTGGTGTGGCTCAGTGGATCGAGTGTCAGCCTGTGAACCAAAGGGTCACTGGTTCAATTCCCAGCCAGGGCACATGCCTGGGCTGCAGACCAAGTCCCCAGTAGGGGGTGCACTAGAGGCAACCACACATTGATGTTTCTCTCTTTCCCTTCCCCTCTGTCTAAAACTAAATTTAAAAAAAAAGAAAGAAAGAAAGCTAATAATCCAGAATTGTCAACAGGTGCAAACAAACAAAAAAGCTCCAAAAAGAGCTTCCTCTCTCTAGTCAAAAGGTGCAGCCTGGGAAGGCAGAATACTTTTAGAAAATAACTGTTTTATGTGGAAAATAAACACCACAGAAAAAAAACTTTGGTCCTAGCTCCTCTATCCAGCAAGAATTAAGAGGGAGTTTGGACTTCTACCCTTGCAAGTATATAACAAGGAATCTCAACACTCCTACTGGGTTTTGTCAGAGAAAGCAAAAGACAGAGCCAGGACTGTCATCCCCACCGTTTGGTAACCCCACTCCTTACAATTTCAGTGGTGATCACAAAGCAGCTTGGACTTTAATGCCACCGACAGGAATGTGGTGGCCCTGTCTCTCCTTGCTGTAGTGCTATCAGAGTAGTTCTAGAGCAGAGTCAGGACTTTCAATGTTGCTGAAAAAGCACTTGAAGAAATAATAGCTGAAAACCTATTAAAGTTGGCAAGAGACATAAACCGACACATCCAAGACACTGAGCAAATCCTAACAGGATAAACTAAAGAAATCCACACCAAGATATATCAGAATTAAACTTCTGAAAACTAGAGACAGGAAAAAGACTTGAAAGCAGAAAAATGACACCTTACATATAGGGAAAAAATATTCAAATGGATGACAGAAGATTTCTCATCAGATGCCATGTGATTAGAAGGAAATAACCCAGTATTTTTCAAGTGCTGAAAGAGGTTTCAACCCACAATTTGATACCCAGTGAAAATGCCAGTTAGAAATAGACTCAGAAGTTCTGCCCTGGCCTAAGCAAACTTACTAAATGAAGAGAAACATATCTCTGTTTACAGTTCCTAACACATAAGAGGGCATACCTTTAAACCTGATGCCAAATTAACTTTCCTAGACCATCATAACTTTTTATCATTTTATCTTTAAAATCATTGTAATAAAATGGGTACATTCATTAATATATTGGCAACATATGCATGATTTGCTAAAAGTAGCATGACATGGTATAGGTTAAAATCTTGTAAAGATATGTGGTGGCGATTTGTTATATTTAAAAAGCATTGTTGTTCATAATTAAATAGAGTGCTTGGCCCTCTTAGCAAAGAACACAGTCAAGTTTCAGTGCCTATGATAGGTTCATGCCCTTGATTCTGCAACATTTTAATGACCAGAAGTTGGAGCCAAAATAACTTGGGTACAAGCCATCAAGCTAAGATGATCAAAAGACAGAGATGGCAGCATACACAATCTAAACCTTCTCCAGATTTTATTCAACCTTTGAGAAGTCCTCTAATTGCAGAATTATGACAATGCCAACTTACATACCTATACTTTGGGGTTATAAACAGGGTTCTCTTTTGAAATATTAAGTGGGTGATGTTAAATGGGATAGTGGTTCAGCCAACTCATTTTTCTCACTGGGCACTAAGCTGAACTACATTTCCCAAACTCCCATTACCTTAGGTATGCCACATGACTGAGTTCTAGCCAATGGAACGTGAAAGAAAGAGATGCATGACACTTTAGGCCTGGATCACACAAGCCTTCACACTTGCTCCTCCAGGTTCTTATCTCCTCCTCTGGCTTGATGTATTGATGAGCTTCGAAGCCACACATTAAAGATGGTAGAGACACAAATCCAGAAAAGAATCTGGATCTTGAGTCTAGCTTAGGAAACAGCTGCTTGCCAATCAGAAACACTTATTCTAGGCAGGAAAATATTGAGGTGGGGATGATGCAGTGGGGTGCAGGGTAAAGGGGATAAAGGAGAGAAAAAATGAGACAGCTGTAATAGTATAATCAATAAAATTAAAAAACCCAAGAATTATAAAGGAAAAAAACCCCCCACTTATTTGGACTTCCTGTGAGCAAGAAGTAAATTTCTCTTGTATTAAGCAACTGAAATGTGTGGTTTATTTGCTACAGCAGCTAGCACTATGCTAATTGATGTAGTAGGCTTCATCTTCTATACCTTCCTAGAAGCATTCCCCGCCCCTTTGCCACTTGTTCATGATTGCCCCTCTTCGGTTGCCTCCTTCCTTTACTTATTCCCACACACATTTCACCATACAGTCTCTAGCTCCCGGGCCAGGGCAGGTTAGAGGGCAATGGCCCTTCAGTTCCTACAGAGAGCTCTCCATTTTCAACATTGCAAATGAGACAATGAGAATTGATTGGGTCCTTGATGAGGGAAAATTTACGCCTACCCTGAACTGTGAGAGCAGAAATGGAAGGGTGGTGACCTGGGTTCCCATATGCTCACTGGAGGCTGGAGGCCAATCTGCAGACATTTGTGGCTGCCGTACAAGCGCAGCGGGAAGGGGCTTGCCAAATCATCCAAGGTAAGGAAAAACCTAACTCCTGTGGTTCAGGTCACGTCTGCTTGGTAAGGTAAGGTTTGTTGTTTTTGTTTTTTGTTTTAAATACTCTGTGCTGAGGGCTTATGATTGCTGCAATTTTCTTGTCCTTTTCAGAAACCACCTTACCCATCTCTTTTTTATGAACCTATGAAAAGAAAAACACAAAACAAACAAACAAACAAACAAAGAACACACCTCTCTGCTACAGGGTAACCTAGTCAACCTTTAAATTAAAACTCCGTGAGAATTTTCAATAGCCCTCCTCTGCCTATTCCGCAAGCAGCCCGGCTCCCTGCTGATAGGAGTGATTCAGGAACTTTATCTTAAGAAATAAGGGACTGGAACAAAAAAAGAAAAGCAAGGGATACAGAGAAAACGCTGTGGACCATGACAACAAGTTGGGATAAAAAAAAAAAAGATGCAGATTTACTTATGTCACCGATGGGGACACAAGGAAGAGAAGCCAGCTTTGAAATGACATGACTGTTTTTAGTTGTTTGTCCATAGGTGACAAATGTCAAGTTGAATGCAGTCTTTCAGCAATAGTTTTGAGTATAAAGGTGATGTATACTTTTTCACAGAGTAGCTGATACATAGTAGGTGCTTGATAAATTATAAACGAAGGAATATCGAAAAGAATCCTGGGCAATTTTCTAATAAACAAAAAGTAAAAGATGGTTACTGCTCATATTACTTCAAGATAGTCTTTAAACTCTAGGAAGAGTGATGCCAATAATATCTTTTTATATAAAGAAATCTCATTAAGCCAACTTTGATATGGGCAAATTTATTTTGGTACCATTTAGTTCATAAATCAGAGATCGGGCTGTCATAGAAGGTGATTCAAAATTCATAATTAAAGCAGATCTGGCTAGTTATCGTGTAGATGGAATAATCTTCCTTTTCTCATGTAGCTAAAATAAAGTCCTTTTGGTCTAGTTTCTCTAATTTTTCTTTGGTGCTTTGACTGGAACCTATTATTACTTCTTCTAATCTTCTGCCTTAGAGTTTTTTTCTTTGAGGCTGACCTCAACCCCTTGAAATATAAACCAATTTCAATCTAAAAGAAAAAGAAGCAATTTAACTTTGCCCAGTCAAGAGGCAGAGGAAACTTACTTTTAATGAAATAGCACAGCATCCCAGTTCATGTTCTCTATTGTGCCTCAGCAAACTCACTAGCACTGGAAGTAATATTGCAGACTCAGGACAGGCCTCCAGGCAAAACCAAAGGAGATGGCTTCTGACATCCTCACGCATCTAGAAGGGCTACTGAAATATGAGTCATTAGCCCCAGGTACTACTGCTAAATCTAATGATAATTAAATAGCTGGATGGCCCTGGATTAGCTAGCTCTCTGGGCCTCAACTCTTCACCTGTAAAATAAAGAGGTTTGCAAGGTTTAAAGTTCCCTCCAGTAAAGATAGTTGACTCAATCCAACGTGGACCTTCAGAAACTTTGCCTCAGGCAGAAATATTGCTTGAAGCATTAACATATGAATCATTTCACAGGCTCACTCAAAATACCTGCAACCAAGTTTGGGGCCTCCAGGCGATAAGGAGTCATTAAAGAAAGACTTGTGAAAAACCAAGAAAGAGAAGAGGCCAACCTGTGCATTCTCTTTGCACTGACTTGCCTAAGTTGACAGGGTTGGAAAAGTGATGTTAAATATTTTTAAATCAACAAATGTTAATATGTAACGTACATTAATTCATCTAGCCCTCTGATTTGTCCTTATTGTCCATTCTCCCTCCTCCCTTATATAAGTAATTATCGTGACCAGGTTCTCTGTTATACACTGCGGAGCAGACCAAGAATGATATAGACAAAGGCTCTTCTTTAAGATGCTTATATTTGATATAGATGATATAGATATAGATATAGATATATCATATCTATCAGATATAGATATATATCAACTATATATAGATATATCAATCATATATAGATACAGATATAGATATAGATCAACTATATATATTTCATTTATATATATTTCCTTTATTTATAACTGTATTTTTTTACTTGGCAAATATCAGGCCATATATTGATGTTATTTCCAGGTAAAGATAATGTGCTTATGGAAGAAGAAAAATATTCTTTATTGCTGGGTTCATGAGGTGAGAAGAGAATCAGAGTACCTTTCATAGAAGAAATCACTTTTAGTGAGATACTGAGGGTCGAACTCAATCTGTGGAGACAAAGGAGAAACAATATTTATGATGAAGTAATGGGAACTTACATTGACTTTTATTTTGTAGTGAGTAGAGAGCTACAGATGGTTTTCAAGCAGGGCAAGTAACAAGGTCACTTTCAAACAAGGTCAGGGCTGTGTTTTAAGATCTTAATCTGGCAGCACTGTGAAGGAAAGAATAGGAAGAGATCAAAGAGGAAAGCCGATAGAAATTATGTCCTTAGGGAGGGGGAAAAAAGGATCTTACATTAGCCTGATGACTATAACAATAGGGATGGGTAGCAGATAACAGAACAGACTCTACTGCATTTCACAACCTATTTAATCCTAGGGACAAAGGTGAATAAGAAGTAGGGGGGAAAAGAGCCATTATTACATCCTCCCATTCTCCTGAGGATGATGAAGTCTCCATGGGCCCTACAGAGGAGGGTTATGTTTAGAAGGGAACACGGTGAGGTCGGGTTTGGACGCAACACATTTGAGGTAAGTACACCATCGAAGGGAGGCAAAGACAGAGCTGCTTAGAGCGAGAGAGACCTGAGCATTTCTCTTCCCTCCTCCAATCTCCTAGTATACTGCAAAATGGAAAATATCAAAATAGAGTATATACAAAAGTTTTACGTATCACTGATCTGTGTTTTTAATAAACGTACATAAAATCACAATGACTATTTGTATGACCTTAGAGATAATGCCCAAAAGTCTAAACTATTAGAAGAATGAGCCCTTAGTCAATTGCACAAGTGGCCAAGAATGAAAGCCCATCTGTGATAGAGATCGGGGCTATGAGAAGCAAGAAGGAACTGAAGCAAAGAGGAATGTTGTCTGATGACTTGACAAAGAAATATTAATATATTTAGGTAGTTGTATTTTAAGTATGTGAAACAATTAGGAATTGGCTGAAGAGAGAAAGTTGGCATTATTGTTAAATTTTTTATTACTTATTCGTTTTTAATTAATTTGTTTTAATTTTATTTATGTGAAATTACTTTATTATAGTGCAGATTTACAATGTTATATATAAAACACTGTCCCTGAGAAATATCTTCTAAAGATGTTTTCACAATAGGATAACACCACAGATGCCCAATGAAAAATAAGAGATGCTATTGTCAAATGCAGTCAAGAAATATTAAAAATTATACATCACTCCATTAAAAGTTCACAGTGCACACTGGAAAACAAAGGGTCCTGAAATTCCTACCATTTATCAAGTTAACACTCTGTGAGACCCATACTAAACCCTTCAGATTATCTTACCTGATCCTCAAAAACAATCCAATGCCACAAGTGACATGATTATCTCTATTTTACAGAGAGGAAATGGAGGTTTAGAGAAGTCCAGCAAATTGGCCAGGCCTCAAAGTCACTAAATTGATGTGAAATCATTTTTGCCTCTGAACACCAATTAACCCAATAGGCAAACATACCTTGGAAAATTATGCCCAAGAGGGACTGGTTTTCTACTCTCAAAGCCACTCACTCCTACCTCTGTGTGCTGAGCACCCACCCCAGTAGGAGGTGGTTGTCTGTATGTGCCCTGGGGGCAGGTGTTAGGAAGGTCATAATACTGAAAGGCACCAACAACTCCAACCTCTAAATCCCTAAATCCTCAAAAGGTGATGTAAATGTCAACTTGAATTAGTGACACATTTTAGGTTTAGGTGATTTCTGACTAATTTTGTAAAGGCTCACAACTTTGGATGCACCCCAGTCTAGTAATCACAATAAAAGATGTAACAAATGGGCCCACGCTTGTGGTTCTCTGGCAAACTGCACAAATAAAAAGAATTGTCCCTGCAAAAGGACGAGACCCTATGTTCAAAGAGGAAAATTAATGAATTTTTTTCTTTACAGGCAAGGAATAGATGGTCCAAGTAAGACTTTAATTTGCAGCTGAGTAATTAGATAACAATAAAATGTGTCCTGAGTCACAACTCCAAAGCCCAGCTGAAGCTATCAGCTAGCAAATGACTCTGAAATCATCCCAGAGGAAAGGGCGCATGTGCCTAATAACACAAAACCCTGATCAAAAACGAAAACGCTAGCAACTCAGAAAAACATGTAAGATTCTCATGATAAAAAGAGATATAAGGAAAATTGTATTTTGCTAAAAATTGTTGTCAATATCAGAGAGCAGATGCTCAGCAAATGGTAAAATCTGTAAATAGAAAAATATTGTGATATTGAGCTTTTGATCTCTATTTTCTTTTCTGTTCAGAATATATCAAGATAATCCTTCATTTTATATTATGGAAGAGTAGCTTCTTGAAGCTTTAAGAAGAATATTAAAACTCGGGTGTCAAACACCTCATTAAATGGGGAACTTTTACTTTCAGACAATGGAATAACTTTTAAAAATAAAAAACAAACTGACAGTAACCAGAGCGGAGGAGAGAGGGGGATGACAGGGGAAAGGGAGGGGAAGGGCCATCAAGGAACACGCATAAAGGACCCATCAACAAAGCCAAATGGGGAAAGGATTGAGGGTGGGAGGTGGGGGTGGGTGGGCATGGGTGGGGCTGGGGAAAGGGGTTGCAGGAAAATGTTGACAAAAACAAAACAAAACAAAAAGTGGCCAGGGGGAGCTGGGAGTAATGTGGGAAATTAAGAAGCCAAAGAACTGGTGTGTGCAGCCCATGGACATGGACATGGGGATGATGGGATGGGGTGCAGGGTGGAGGGGATAGAGGGGGGAAAATTGGGACAACTGTAATAGCATACTCGATAAAATATACCAAAAAAAAAAAAAGGAAAAAAATAAATAAGTAAAATTGGAGCCTGATATTTTTATTAAGAAACTATATTCTTATATTTTAAATACAAAGGAATAAATGTGTCCTATATAACAAAAATGAATTTTATTTTTTCTGGAAGTATATTTTTGCACAATAATTATGTAGAATTAGATGTACTTACTGTTTGCATAATTGTGAATTTTAGAAATAAAATTGAGTCAAATTGTAGGCTGACATTTTAAAATATGTATTACATAAAATCAAAAGTGGAATTAAATATAGTTTTGCATTTATTGAGCTATGGTCTTTTGTATTGGGGACAGGATATGTATTTGTGTGTCGTTTAAAAAAATACCATGTACATTGTTGGTTCCATAGACATAATAAATACTGAGTATATCTATACAAAAGTTTCATTTATATTTCACATTTCTTGTTTACCTAAAATTTTCCAATTTTTTCACTTTAGCTTATGCTTAACACCTCGACTAGATCAACACTTGAATCTATAGTTTTGGGATTCAAAGGGTTTTAAGAATTGATAGTTAATTCCACTTGCTGATCATTAATTGTCTTGCTTTCTTTTCATGCTCTTCCACTTCAAGGCTTGTTTAACGCCCTTTCCCCGCTCCGGCTCCCTCTCCGCTCCCGTGGCTCCGCAGCCCGACGAGCACACGACTCCCGGTCTCGGTGGCTATTGCCCTCACTGGCCACTTTACCTGTAGCCATTGGTTTATGCAGGGCGGCTTCTTGTGTTTCCCCAGTGAAAGCAGGGTGGTTCCTGAATAGGCTCCTGAAAACATCTACCTTAAAAGACGGAGGAGCTTAAGGTATTAGAGTTCAGGAGACTGATGTTGGAAGTGAACCAAGAAAATTCTATATATATTTATATCAACTAAAAAGGGTAAAAGACACCCTTTACACAAATTAACAATAGTTCTACACAACTTATATTCAATTTACCACCTAACATTGGATCTTAATCTTCGATTCTTTCAATGAAATGTTAAATAAAAAGGTATTTTTGGCAGCTGCTGTGAAGGAGATTTATATACACACCCACAGGTATCAGAATCTGTTGGGGGTTTTTTAATTGATATGTTCAGGGACTTTTATTTTATAACTGAGAAAAATTGGATAAAATGCAGGTATGTGTGCATTGCTGATCTCTGTATTAACATTCTACAATATCCCCTAGACTGCTAGAAAGATAATGAATTTACTGTTAGGCTAGATGAGTGGGCACTTGCAAAGAAAATACAGTTTTTATCTCCCTATGAAGAATATAGAAAAATGCTCCAGCACCTGCTGGGTAGTTCAGTTAGTTGGAGGTCATCCCATGCACCAGAAGGTTGCAGGTTTGACCCCCTGTCAGGGCACATACCTCAGTTATGGGTTCCATCCCCAGTTGGGATATGTACAGGAGGCAACTGATCAATGTTTCTCTCTCTCTCTCAAAAATCAACAAAACATCTCCTCAGATGAGGATTAAAAAAATAATTAAAAAGAAAAAGAAAAAATGCTCCAAAGGATCTTAGAAGACCCAACCCTTCCAGCTGTTGATGGAAAAAAAAAAAAGACCATTGACAGAGTTTTCTAGAAGTACTATTTAATTTAGATGACATCGTTGTTCTCATCAGGACTCTAAAAGAACCTGAAAATCCTCTCCTCAAGGCACTGGATTCCCTCAAATTTGTCCTGTGACAAATGTCCATTCTGTTAGACCTAAAGCAAAATCTACAGAGCATTAGAAAGTTACAGCAAAAAATGAGCTTCAACTCTGAAAGGACAAAGCCCAGTCTATTAACTATAGATAATTAAAGGCAACCCTGGGTCCAGTTTCACAGGAGAGCATTAATATAAAGAGTGGAAACCTCAAACCAGGACCCAAAATGAAAGATATATTTGGTTTAAGGTTCTGTAACTATAGCGACTGACCCAGCCGAACAATATTTTATATAATTTTATGCTAGTTCTGAAAGCTTAGAGACTATACCATATCAAGACATTGAAATCAAGAGGAATCCTCTCATAAGAACTAGTACTAGTTAAATGCCAGGAATAAACAGGATAGATTAAGGTCCTGTTCTCATGAAGGTTACCATTTAGTGGACAGAGACAAAAATATAATCAAGTAAACCTAATAATGTTGATAACTGCTCGAAAGGAAATAAATTAGTATAGTAATATAGAAAACAACTGCTGGTTGAGGGGATGCTACCTTCAAGAGGGAGTTCAGGGAAGGCTCTTTGAATCCGACACGATGCGCAGGACTTGACCGTGAAGAACTGGAGGCAGAGAGCACTCTGAGGAACAGAGATAGCAAGTACGAAGCCCGGGAGGGATTGACATTTTCAAGGAAAGGGGAGGTGCACCGAGGGAATGCAAAACCACCTCTAATACTATAGTAACTATTAAGTCTTTGGCTGTAAGAAAAATTCGAGATCCCCAGCCATCAATTTTAGACAAGGGGTGTGTCAAAGAAACTGCCCATGGAAAGAACCCAGCTAAGGGGAGTGGTCCAAAGGAAAGCCTGAGGACTCCAGACATAAAGGGTCAACACTTTTCTCAAAGGCAGCAAATACCTTCTTTCTAGTTTGCTGTTGATCAGGACTGACAATGTGGATTTGGAGGCAAAAGCAAAGTTTTCTCCCAAGAGTACTATACCATGGTATTCAGAGTTTAATATATGGCTGCGGGCATCTATGATTCATATGCTGTCTTTTTTTTTTTTTTTTTCATTTTGGATCTAAGAGAGGTGGAAATTCAAATTTATGCACTCTAAGAGATTTTTTTTTCTAGTCTTACATCCCAATTTGCAATTCTTTTCTGATATGATGTCTCGGTTGTGAAATTGCTTCGCCTGCACCCCAACTTATCATCCAAAATGCAGAAATGCACAGTGACTTGCACATTGGCCAGAGAGAGGAAGGATTTCAGGCTAAAACTCTGGTATTAAGGAATAAGGATGTTGCCAAACCTGAAAATAGTTGAACAAATCCTAATGAGCTCAGAAACTAGAAAAGACTATTTAAAAGTGAAAGAAAAGTGGTTAAGGACTGAAGGGGCCTGTGGAACTTCTGCTGCCTGCACTGATTTTTATTAATTTATTCACTACTTTAGGAGTGAAGAGGGTTTGTTCCGAGGGTCAGATGCACGGTATCTCTGAGCAATAGACAAATAGTGAATGATTGGGTAACTTTTTAGATATTTGGGATATTTTAAGGGTAACTTCTCAAGGGTCTTCTCCAAACCAAGGAGATCCATATCTTAGTTTGTCTCCATAACAATGGCCTAGCAGTGCTGCTAAATCTCAACACAGTTCCAGGAACTTCAGTTTCCTTCATCTTATCAAGGCTTTGTTAGAGAACTATTTCTCCTCTCTGCCATGTGTTTTACTTCCATTTTCTATTCACAAATTTCCATTTCTCTTTTTCTGTTTATCCCTGAGGAGTGATAAACAATAGCCAATACTGTTAAAGAAAGGGCGTAATTTAGTGAAGCTGCCCACACTCGAATTGTGTACACAGAAATTCACTGCTGGGGGAAAGGGGGAAGGTGATTTTTAGCTCCTTATAAATCATAAGGTTAAACTTCCTATAGGAGACCTTCTTCTTCGTTAACACCACATTTAAGAATTCCTCATTTGTATAGTCTTCTCAAACCATATAAACTGCCTTTATCAATACACTTAAGTACCAGAAGTTTCTAAATAACTTATTACTACTTGATGTCTTTCACTCTGCAAACATCCAGTTCTATGGGACTTGTTTGCTTGTGTCTAATGCAGTGACTCACAAGACAAGCTCAGCCCAGGTCCAGATGGGGGCAGCCTCTTGCAGACACTGTATATCAGGAACAAGTTATCAATTCCTTTGTTCCCATTCTGAAGTTTGTTACTCTTTACCTCTTAGCTCTTCGTACCTATTCTGCTATTTTTTCCCTTTACTTCTCATCACATCTTTTAATAGATCTACTTAAGATCCCTTTCCTGCCTGCCCAACTAGTTGACATTTCTGGGTGATCTGCTTCACACATTTAGCAGATAATGCAGCTTAGTAGATTTGTTGAAACTGCTTTTACTGCTTATATGTCTCCAGAAGGAAGGAGAGAAGAATTTAAATACCAAAATTGGATCTTGTTTAAAGACTTCTTTAAATGAATTATTGGAATATTGTTTGGAGGAACAAATATAATTAGAAAGAGCTTGATAACTTTTGAATTACTTTGTTGAAAATTACTCACCCCTAAAATTTAATCCCTTTATTCATCAATGAAGCAAATCTAGTAGATTATAAATGTAAACAGCAAAGTCGTCATTTTAAACTTTTCTGAACTATTTTTAGTCAGAATAGTTCAACAGCATAAGTGGGGGCCACCTTAAAAAACAACCATGTTTGGGAACAACAGATAAGTGTTTTCCTTTCCTCAGATATTTAGTTAAAGTGAATTTTTACATGTGCAGAGTTTATTTCCATAGCATGAACCATCTGTATAATGTAAGACTAGGCCATCAATTTCATTCCACTAAGTCACTGGACATGAACATGCAACTCTTATTAATTTAGCTTCTTTTTTGCTCCAAGCTAAACACTTCAAAACAAAGTAGTTTAAATGAACAAATGGAATATTCCTCTGGTATTATCATAAAAGCAGGAAATTTAATAAAATAAACCATGTCTATTTTGAAGAGATGTCAGGTAAGTGGATATTTTGCAGGTACTGAGCAGGTTTTTTTATACATGGTAACTTGAGAACATCTACTGAGAATAAATCTAGTTTGCAAAACAAGTTGAGCCTTGTTATTTGAATAGGGGTTTTAAAATGTAGAATTAAAATAATAATAGTAATAATAATAATAATAGAACTTGTTAGAGATTACAGGATGTTAATTATGATGTGGGAAAGTGACTCTGCTTTATATGGAGTTGGGCAATTTGAGGGATAGGCAACAAAAAACAATACTGTTTCTTTAAGGGGTGATTATCCTTTCTAAAAACACTGAAATATTAATATAAGTTGTGGATCTTTCATGTCATGAGGTGTGTATTTCTCTAAAGTAAATAGGCAAATAAGCAAAAACTATAGATAGCTGCATCTCAGTTTATTTATATATATATGACTGTGAAATAGCCCACATGAAGACCATTTTCAGCAAAAACACAAAGCTCCACATGTAATTCAAGAACCCAAGATAATGTGAGTAAACAGGAAAAAATAATCGGGATCACTGTAAATCTTTTGAACACTAAAGTACAATAAAACTGTGGGAGCTCACAGATAAACATAACCCCCCAAATAGATTTGCTGCAAGAATATTTTAGAAAAGGGATAAAATCTATTCTAAAAGAGATAAAAAGGGACAGGACATCTACTATATAATAACAGTCCAGGATAAAATAAAAACAAAATGAAATCCACAATAGACTCACTAAAATCACTGTTGGAAGCAGCCAAGAACTGGTTATTATGGAAAGTTGTTGCACAGCAGAGAGGACAAAGTGTAAAAGCTGGAGTCTGCAGATCTGAGATTAAAACTGGTTCGGTTATTTATTCACTTTGTGGCCATGAGAAAATCACTCAGCCTCTCTGCATATAAGGTTCTTCATATATAAAATGAGGCCAATGGCATGTCCTAGGTCGGTCAGAAACATTCCACTGTACAGCCCTAGGGGACGTAAAGAAAATGGTGCCCTGGAGTTGCATAACATGATATGCTGAAACTCTGCTGTGAAAAATAATTTGTCATTGTACCTATTCCTAGCACATAGTAGGCACTTCAAACTTTTCACCTAAAGCAGTTAAAAAAGCAGGCCTCATGACAAAATACTGAATCAGCAAAATAGAAAATGAAAGGAACTATATCCTGGTCACTAAGTAACAAATACAAATATTAAAAGTTTGCAAAAGGATTACAATCAGAGAGAGTAGAGCATAGAAATCTAACCTACAAATGCTAGTACTTTCCAAAGAACACAAGATGAGCAGGTGCTAGCATCACTAATAAAAAATGAAAGTTAAGAATATGTTGCAAGCATAAGTAAAATAATCATTAAGCTTAAAAATAGTCATCACTATGTTTCAGGTTTTAAAAAATAATTGACCCTGGAGAACATTATGCTAATTGAAATAAGCCACTCAGAGAAAGACAAATACCTTATAATTTCACTCATATGTGGAATCTAATGAACAAACTGAACTAACAAGGAAAACGGGGACAGACTCATCAATAGAGAGCAGATGACAGGTATTGGGGGCAGTTTGGGAGTGGAGGGACTGAGCAAAAAGGAGAAAAGGGCTCATGGACATGGACAACAGTGTGGTGATTGGTGGGGAAGAGATATAAGGGGACTAAAATGTAATGTAAAAAAATACAAAAAAATTAAATTTTTAAAAAGCAAATCACAGCACAAAAATTAAACAATAGCTATTAACAATTTTTTAAAAATAAGATAAAAAATAATTGGCTACAAATAAAAATAATTTTGCAAACATTTGAAAATTTGAAGAGTGTTATATTAGAGGGATAGAAAATGGAAATTCAAAGAGACATTTTTCTCCTCTGGATCAATCAAGGTCAGACCAAAGGAGTTACATCTAAAGAAAAGAATAGATCAAGGTGTTGCATGTGTGGAAAGTCATCAAAATGACATTCCCAGTTATGGAGAGTATCTGCAAATGAATTAACCTTTTTAGAGGAGCCAAGTGAAGACATACAATACTCCAGAATACTGGATATGAAGATAAATTTATGAATTTACCACTAAAAACATAATTAGTGCTGATATAAATTCAATTTAATGCGAAAATGGGACCTATGATAATTATTCAAAAGGATTAAAAAAATCCAGGACCTGAAGGTTCCAAGAAGATAATAACCTGAATGCAGAATCCTTCTTATATAGCACCAGTTTCAATCATTCTGCCCTACTTTCACCTATTGTCAAATGACTGCCGGTGCCAATGGGCAGCCAAATCCAAGTGAAGCCTTGGGCCGGTGGGCAAAGCTGGGTGAAAGAAATGGCGTGAGGCTCACCCCTGGGGCTGGGTTAGCACTTGGGGACCAGCACCAGAAGACCTGAGGCTGAGGAGCACAGTCGGGTTGTTAGGAAGCCCGGGCGGAAAGGTCAGCAGCAGCATGAGCGAGCATGTGGAGACCCGCTCTGGCCTCGAGGAGGCCAAGAAGGGGTTGAAATGGTGGCCGGGTTTCTTTTTGGCCTGGAGCTTGAAAGAGTACAAGGAGGTCAGAAAGCAGGGAAGCTTCCTCCAGGCGTTTGGTTAGGGGACTGACAGCCGGCCCACTCCTGCACGATTGGACAGGGGGAGAGACAGATTACATGCCACCACCAATGGAACTCACAGCGAGTTTGCAAAGAAAAATATAACACATCATATAGGGACCAGAAGGAAAAATACATCGGTCAGGACAGAGTGCTTAACAGTGAAGGGGGCACACATGGCAACATGAATAAAACAATAATAAGCATAAAGAGTCTCAAGGGTGCACATACAAGGGTTTCCGGAGTTATAGAAAACCACATTTTTTCAACTAAATATTTTAGTAAGAGAAGTAAAAGAGAGACTAATATTTTCAAAACTTGAATTAGAGGCATGGACAATCACTGCAAAAAAATATTTCAAACCACAGTTTAAAATATAAAAAGATGATGTATTAATTTCCCATTGCTGCTGTAATAAATTACCAAAGACCTAGTGGTTTAAAACAAAGTGAATTCATGATCTTACAGTTCTGGAGGCCACGGGCTTAAAACAGGTCATGTGGCTGCATTCCTTCTGGAGACTCTAGGAGAGAAAGTGTTTCCTTGCTTTTTCCAGCTTCTAGAGTCACCTGCACTTCTTGGCTCATGGCTTCTTCCTGCACCTGCAAAGCAAGAAGCATAGCATGTTCTCTTCTCTCTGACACCCTGCTTCCATGATAAAAAGGAAGATCTCTATAAAGGAACCTTGGTTCACCAGGATAATCTTCCCATGTCAAGATCCCTAACTTAATTTTATCTGCAAGGTAACATATTCACAGGTTCCAGGGATTAGGACATGGACATCTTTGACAGGTGGCATTGTTTAGTCTTACCCCAGAAAAAATGATAAAAAGAGAAGAGTTGAAAAATAAAGTCAGAAAATACAACATGAAAATCAGTAGGAAACAAAAGAACATATGGAGGATGAGAGATTGTTTAAATTTGTAATTAGAAAATAATGACCTAAACTGAAGGAATCTTGAACCTGCAGATTAAATGACTTGAGGAGTTCAGGCAGGATTAGTAGTAAAAGAGACATCTAAGCATATTCTGGTATAATTTTCAAGCCATTATGACAAAAGAAAAACACTTTAAACAAAATAGTTAAGTTATTTAGATGAAAGAAGACTCGTTAGCATGAGACTTCTCACGCATAATACTGGTGGTGGGAGAAAGCAGTGAAATAAACCAAGACTCTGAGAGTCCACATCTTTCCTGTCACCATCGCTGCTTATGAAAATCCAATGATAAACTGAGACATTTTCCTCCAAATAAACCAAGGGAGGCTAATGGAAAAAATGTTGTAATCCAAGATTTCCATACCCAGCCAAATAACTTGTCACCAGAGAGCCTAAAACATATTTATGTATACTCAAGAATTTAGAGGTCATCTCACGCACCCCAACTGAGAAAAATACTCTAGGAAAGATGTTATTCAAACTAAAAAGAATGAAGCAAAACAGAGACCTCAAGATAAGTGTCTATGTGGAAGAAAGAAACAATGGAGAACATGGATAAATCTGGATTACTCTCCTAGACCTTCTGCAAAAATGTTATTTAAATATATGTTTTGTGAGTATATTGTATATTGCATATATGACATTAAATCATATGATATTATTAGTAATGTTAGTGTTATTTAAATGTAAAACAAATACCCTAAAACACAGTAGGTTTTGCTACGGAAATTCAGTAGGTATTCTAAATAATTATGATATACAACTAAAATATCAAATTAACTTAGCAAAACCTAAGACTCGATACATTGGAGAAAATATACATGCTTTATGTGGTTGGGAGTGAATTAGAGAGGACAGGAGGCAAGTTAAGATATTACAAAAATCTCATGCAATAAGTGTTGGTAGCAGGGAAAAATAGAATTAAGTGGGGCAATAAAAACATCTTCAGAGATAAAAATAATTGGCAATATATTTTTAAATAATAGCAGAGGCAAAGATGACAGATTATGGGTACAGATAAAAATAACATAACAGTTCATCAATTCATGGAATGGAAAATTGTTATTGAGCTTCCAAATTAAAAAATGAATAGCAACTTGATTCAAACTATAAAAATAGAGGAAAAAACAAAAAAAAACAATGTAAAACAAATCATCAAATAAAACAAATCATCAAATAAAATAAACTGCCTTTAAAAGCAAAAAGATTAGATTTGTTTAAAAAATAACACCAGGCAAAATGCTGTTTATAAAAACGCAGTAAAAAAAAATGATGAAGGCATATTACAAATAATGAACAGGTAAGGACTTTCTAGTCAAAGTTGAAAGGACCGAGCACAATTGAAGAACAGTGTTTAAAAGTAAAAGATGATATAATAGTCCCAAACCTATACATGCAATTTCTATATTAAAAATGCAAGGAGAAGTCTTTGCACAATCAGGGCCCTGCACTCCTTTCTGCCTTCATCAGAGGCCAATCCTCCTCTTTTGCACTCTGTTCACTTAGTTATTAGAACACGTCCTCGATTAGTATCAGAATATATCAAGCACCTTTCCATCCCAAACCTTTTCATTTGCTGTACCCTCTGTCTGGAATGTGCTTGTTATTAAGGAAAGGTTAAATGTTATCCTCCAGGTCACATCTACTTCTTATCAAGTTATAGTAACAGTGACCAGATTTACCTTCCTACTAAGGCAGAACAGACAAAATATTAACTAATTTTTAAGATACTGGACATCAGAAAATAAAGGATAGTGATCCCTGTGGGCCAGGAAACAAATTCTGTTTCTAGAATTGTCCCATATAATACCTTGAGAGAGTTCTCAGTAGTGGAAAAATGTTTAATATGAAATTAAAACCCAGAGTATAGGTTAAATGACAGACTAGACCTGGATTAACAAAAATTAAAAAGTAAATTATGGATCTGAATAAATTATAGTGAAGCCCAGAGAAACAAAGAGATTAAAAATATAAACAAAGTGATTCAAAGCCATTGGAGAATAGTATAAAGGGATCCAAAGTTCCAAGGGAATAGTATAAAGGATCCAAAATACCTTTTATTTGTCTTCCAGAAAGAGGAAATAAAAAGATAAAGCCTGAGAATCTCCCCAAATTTGCTTACAATGCTATCCTCCTTTGGAAAAAGTCCAGTGAATTCCAAGGGAGCCTGAAGCTAATCCCTCCTCTGATCACTCAGATCCTCAACTCCTCTTCTTCTCGGTCCACATCTAATCTAATAGAAATCCTGTTGGTCCTACCTTCAAAATATATCCACAACCTGACCACATCTTGTCACTGTCACTGGTGCAAACTGTGATCCAGGCCACCGTTATCTCTCGTCTGAGTTACTGTACTACATTGATACAGTTCTCTCTGCTTCTACCCTCACCCCCTAAAACACATTCTTAACTCAGTGGCTACAATGATGCTTTTAAAACAGGTTACCTCATGTCATTCTCTTGCTCAAATCCTTGAATGAATGTCAAATCTTACAGTGCCCTACATGATCTGCCCTCTGTACTTCTCTAAACCGATCTCCCATTACCCTACCCCATACTTGGACCCCATTGTCGTTACACCAACAAAATAAGAATGGCCTGGCCTGAGGCCAATCCAGCCGTTTCTTGTCTAGAATGATCTTCCCCTACATGTCCATTTAGCCAATGGACTTACTCATGTCGTCCCTCCTTAACTAGTACTTCTCAGTGAAGCATACTCTGCCTTATTTTCTGCTGCAGTCTGACCCATCCGCCCAGAAGCCCTGACCCCCTTTACTGGGATCTACTTTTCCTCCAGAATACTTCTCCACTATGCTACTTAAGATGCTTATTTTTATTTTTATGTCTCCTCTACTCCCACAGCATGTAAGTTTCTTTGACTGTCTTTGTATTCACTCTTCCCTGATTCTTCCCAAATTCCTAAAGTAGATTCTCAACACATTTGTTGAATAAATGGAATCCACAACAAGACACATCACAGTGAAATTACCAAAGACATTTTAAGCAGCTGGAGAGAACAGGTACCAACGGACAGTTGAGTTCTCAGCAACACAAACAGAAACCAGAAGGCAATGGAGTAACTTTTCGTTATTAACCTAGATATTTATGGGCAGTAAAGCTACTTTCTAAGAATGAGAGTAAAAAAAGAAAAACTCAGATAAAATAAATTTTCACCAGGAGGTATTCACTAAAATAAAATCTAAAGATATAATTTATGATAAGGAAAACAATCCCGCAAATAAGATCTGGGAAATAAGAAGAAATAGTGAGTAAAGAAAATGGTAAACATATGGGTAAATTTAATTACATATTAATATAAAACAATAAATAATACAATAATAAAAATAAAACAATAAAATAATGTCCAAATTTGTGAAAAAATTTTAAAAGATATACCTTAATTGCCTGACAATTTTTTAATGTTAGCTGCAAACCAGTGGGGATGACTAGAACTGAAGCATTCTAAGACGCTTAATGTTTATGACAGCGCCCAGGGCAAACGATAGCCCTGGGTTAAACTTTGTTAGTCCCCTATTTTATTTTTAGACAGTAGAAATTTATTCTCTCACAGTCACGGAGGCTAGAAGTCCAAAATGGAGGAGCTGTCAGGGCTCTGCTAACCTCTGAAGGTTCTAGGGAAGGATTCTTTCTTGCCGCTGAGATTCTGGTGCTTGCCAGCAATTCTTGGTGCTCTTGGTTTGCAGCTGCATCCCTTCAGCTTCTGTCTCTGTCTTCACATGGTTATCTTCCCTTTGTGAGTCTGTTTGGGTCTCTACATGGCTTTCTTATACGGATACCAGTTATTATTTAGGGTCCATACTAATCTAGTATGACTTCTTCTTAACTTGATTGCATCTGTTAAGACACTATTTTCAAATAGTCATATTCACAGATACTGGGAGTCAGGACTTCAACATATCTGAATTCAATTCACAAGAGTCTGTGGTTTGTTATTCCACCCTCTGGGCTCTTATAAATAAATAAATAAATAAATCTTTTTTTAAAAGAAATTTTCATATTTATTGGTTTCGGGGCGGGGGGAGGAGAAAGAAAGGGAGGAAAACACTGATTAGTGAGGAACATTGCCTTGGTTGCCCTCCATAGACGCCCTGACTGTAGACCAAAACTGAAGCACGGGCACGTGCACCAAGCAGGAATCAAACCCGCAGCCTTCCAGTTTGTGGGACGGCACTCAGCCAACTGAACCATGCCAGCCAAGGCGTAAATAAAGTTTCATTAGAACACTGCTACATCTACTTGTTTATATTGCATCCATCGCTGCTTTCATGCTACAATGGCAGAGCTATAATTGCAAAAGACCCCATAGCCAGAATGACTTAAAATATCTATTATCTGGCTCTTGTAGGAAAAGTTTAATAATCTCTGCTTTAAAGGAACCATAATGATATTGACTACCTTTAGACTTTACATTCCCAGAGTATAAACTAAAATAGTAGGAATAGAGATTATGATTCCCAATACCATAGAGCCTGACTGACTCAAAAGTAAGGGTAAAAGGAGAAAAGAAAGGAAGGGAGAAGGAAGAATGAAAATTAACAACAAAAAATCAAGATAAATAAAAACCTCAATAAAATATGTAGGAAAACTCCATATGCTATATTTAAATGAACTTAAATTTTCTATTAGAAAATACGTATTGACAGACAAAAAAATAAGCCAAAAATCCAGCCATATGCAGATTAAAAGGGACAGAGAAAGTGTGAAGTAAATGGTAACAAACATATACTAGAAAATTGCCACTCAAAAGAAAGTTTATAAATCCTAATTTATAGTAGATGATATAAATTTTTAAGGAAAAAACATTGTTTTAACAATGTTAACATGTTATTTTCATACAAATTGAACTTTAATATTGTAAGCCCATCAACTAAAGTAGCCTAGAAAAAATATCCTAAAACTAGAAAGAACTTAATTGTTAAAACTGAATACTAGATAAATATTAAATATCAATAACTTTTTATAGGCATAAGTATCTAGAAATAGAACAGGAAAATTTCAAAATATCATATCAAACTATAAAGCTACTATAATAATTCAATATGGAATGAGCAGAAGTATTCTAAAAATTAATCAGTTTCCAGAAATAAATTAGTGTACATGATTATTAACATAAAAATTTTACATTATAACTCGGTGATAAAAGGATGAAATAGTTAATAAATGGCTGTTATTTCAAATGATATTTGTCTCAAATAAAATTAAAATTTCATCTTTCTCTAACACAATAATCCAAAACTAATTTCAGGTATATTATAAAGATTGCAATGTACAGAAAAATAAGTAGAATAAGAAAATCTGTATGTACAAATTAGTGTTTTGGGGTATATTAAAAAATCACGGTCTAGAAGTTTTTACAAAATTGAAATTTAGGATCCATTTAGGAAAGGATGAAATGTGCTAATTATCTGAACAGAGAAAATTTAACATACAAAACTGTGCACACAGGTGTCGGAGGGTTCAGTCAGCAAGAAGATACGGAGATAACCCCGAGATAGCAATTGCAGAAAGCAGCTGTGTGTATTTGTGCACCCTCCGATATCTGTGTACCAGATGGGGAAAGAAGAAATAAAATTGTCTTTTGAGATGGAATCCAAAAAAATATTTGTGGAACAGTTAAGTGGTTTAAATAAGGTTGAAGAATTCAAGGTTAATATAAAACATCAGTTGTATAGCAATGAACTATGAGGAATTCAAATTAAAAATACCATTTACAATAGCATTAAAATATAAAACAGTTAAAGATAAATGTGTCAGAAGATGTATAAGAAGATTTATACTCTGAAAACTATAAAACATTTCTGAGTAAAACTTAAGACCTAAATAATTGGAGAGAGAGTACTGTGTTCATAGGGTAGAAGACTCAGTATTGTTAAGCTATCAATTGTCCCCAAATCAACCTATAGATTCAGAGCAATATAAGCAAAATTCCAGCAGATGTCTTTGTGGAACTTAACAAGAGATTCTAAAATATTTATGCAAAAACAAAGGACCTAAAACTTTTTTTTAAAGAAGATCAAAGTGGAAACAGTATCTTACTTCAAGACTGTTATAATTAAGACAGTGTAGTGTTGGCATAAAGATGGACAAACAGTTCAATAGAAAACAATACAGAGAACAGAAATACAACCAAGCATATAAGGACAACTGAATTTTTGCAAAGGTGCAAAGGCAAATTAGGGGCTAAATGATAGCCATTTCAACAAATGGTGTTGGGACAATTGAATATCCATATATGAAATAATATACCTTAATTCGTACCTTGTACCACATAGAAAAGTTAACTGGAAATGGATCATAAAGTTGAATGTAAAATCTAAACTTACAAAACTTTCAAAAGGAAATGTAGGGGAAATCATAAAAATTGTTTAGGCAAAGATTTCTTCGGTATGACATTTAAGACATAAAAGAACAGACCTATAAATGAGATTTCAGCAAGATTAAGTACTTCTGTTTAAGACAAGGATAAGAAAATAACTCACTTATACAGTCAACTAAACTACAACAAAGGAGGCAAAGATACACAATGTTGAGTAAAGACAGTCTCTTCAGTAAGTGGTGTTGGGGATATTGGACAGATACCTGCAAAAAAAATAAAACTGGACCACTTTCTTACATCATATAAAAAAACTCAAAATGGATTAAACACCTAAATATAAGGCCTGAAACCATAAAACTCCTATTAGAAAACATAGGTAGTAAATTTGGCATCGCTAGTAGCAGTATATTTTTGGATATGTCTCCTTGAGCAAGGGTAATTAAAAAAAAAAAAACTAATAATACTACATCAAACTAAAATGTTTTTTGCATGGCAAAGCAAACCCACAAAACAAAAAACAACCTGCTGAATGGGAGGAGATATTTACAAATTATATATCTGAGAAGGGGTGAATGTCCAAAATACATAAGGAACTCACAATACTTAATACCAAAATAAACAAACAAACAATCTAACTGAAAATTGCATCTAACAGATGTTTTTCCAGAGAGGGAGATAAACAACAGGCATATAAAAAGATGCTCAATGTCATTAATCATTAGGGAAATGTAAATTAAAACCACAATGAGATATCAGCTCACACCTGTCAGAATGGCTGTCATCAATAAACCAGCAAATAGCTGGTGCTGACAAGGATGTGGAGAAAAGGGGACATTCATGCACTGTGGGTGGGATTATATATTCGTGTGGCCATGATGGAAAACAGTACGGAGATTCCTAAGAAAAAATTAAAAATAGAGCTGCCATATGATCTAGCAATTCCACTTCTAGGTATTTATCTGAAGAAAACAAAATGAAATATTATTCAGCATTAAAAAAGAATGAAATCTTGCTTCTTGCAACATGGATGGACACAGATGGTATTAAGCTAAGCAAAATAAGTCAGACAGAAAGACAAATAATACTACATGATTTCACTTACATGAGGAATCTAAAAAAAAAAATGAATAAGGAAAGCAGAAACATACCTATAGATACAGAGAAAAGCTGATGGTTGCCAAGGGGGTGGTGCTGGGAGGTGGAAATGTAAAAATAAATAAGTAAATAAATATGATGCCAGGGTGAGGGGGAATGTTTGCCAGTCACATAAAGAACTCATGTTCAGAATATATGAAGACTTCTCAAATGGCTAATAAACATATGAAAAGCTGCTCACCATCATTAGTCATTAGGGAAACGCAAATGAAAATCACCACATGAGTTTAAATTGACTAAAATGAAAAAAGCTGACCACGTCACATGTTGGCAAAAATGTAGAAGCAACTGGAACTCTCATGTGTACTGGTGGGAATGAAAATGGTGCAGCCACTTTGGAAAAGAGGTTGATTGCTTCTTAAAAAGTTAAACAGACACTATTATGTGACCCTGCCATTCTACTACTAGGTGTTGTTGAATAAATGGATACGCATGACCAAGACAAATGAATTCATTTATCCACACAAAGAATTATATGCAAATGTTCATAGCAGCCTTATTACTAATAGCCAAAAACTTGACTTGAAGGTGCCACTTGAAATTTCCAACATAATGGGTTCAATAACTTGATTGAGTTGTCGGTTACAAGATTGTGTATATTTATCAAAAGCCATTAAGTTATATATTTAAGATCTGTACATTTCACAGATGAAAGTTTTATTTTAAAAATGATTAAAACTTTAGAACAAAAATGTTTTTAAAAGAAGAAATAAATCAGAGATGTGCCAAATGATTTATTGAGATTTATTAAACAAATGAAGAGGACTTCCAGTCAAGATAGTGGCATAGGTAAACACAGCTTGTCTCCTCACACAACCACATCAAAATTACAACTAAAATATAGAACAACCATCACTCAGAACCATCAGAAATCAAGTTAAATGGAAGTCTGGCAACTATGAAATTAAAGAAACCACATCCATCCAGACTGGTAGAAGGGTGGAGACATGGAATGGGCTGGTCCCACATTCGTGTGTGGTGGGTACAAATTTAGTAGGGATATCTCAGGAGTGAGGAGTCCCAGCCCCACACTAGGCTCCTCAGCATATGAGGGTTCCAGTACCAGGAAGATAAGTCTCCATAACTTCTGGCTTCAAAAACCAGCTGGGGATTGAGTCAGTAGAAGAAACTTCTAGAGTCCCAAGCAGTTCCCCTTAAAGAACCCATACGCAGAGAGCTCACTCTCTCTGAGCTCTAACATCTGGGTAGCAGCTTGAAAGGCACCAGTGGCACATAGAGCGGTACTGAAGTGTCCGGCATCAAGGCGGGAGCTGGGGGACAGCTTTCTCCCGGACAGAAAGATGAGCAGAGGCCATTTTTCTACTTCTGAATCCTCCACCTACAAAGCTTCAGAGGTGGCAGGCTGGTGCCATATCTGAGACTCCATCAATCTGACTAACACTGTTTGCCTAGCCCTGGAGATCCCCTGAGATTCCACTCCATCCAACTTACAGGCCGACCCGAGCCGTTAACAGTGGCTTTTCCACATGAGCGGCTGGTTTTGGTTCATGCCTCACAATTTCCTAAATCCACTCAAACAAGCAACAGTCCAGCTCAGCAAGTCTCCAGCCCCCATACCTCTTGCTAAGTGACCCCAGACCCACACTAATAGCAGCCAGTCTAGGTTCAGGGTTTGGCTTCACCTGGGAACCTTCAAGCCCAGCACAGTAGCAGCCATCCGAAGGTTGCTTTAGAGCCCAGGCAGTGTGGCCCCACGCAGACACAGGTCAGGGCTCACCTTGGCCTGCACCACCCGGGAAACCCCAGAGCCAGCACACCCAGTGGACAGCTACAGACCACACTGGAGCACCACCACCTGCCCCTGCACAGCTGATCAACCACAGAGGGCAGAGGTCGGTGGTCACTGGTCACAGCCAGTCCTTGCAGCTGACTGGCCTGGGTAAATCCCTCCCGATGACCTGCCAACATCAATTAAGACTCAACTACAAGAGGAAGGTGTACTCAGCTCACATGAAAGGCACACCTTCAGTACCTGGCTTGGGTGACAGCGGAGCTTGTGCCACTAGTCCCTGCAGGTTACCTACTACATTAGGCCATGCTACCAAGACAGGGAGTAACATAGCAGCTCTACGTAACACATAGAAACAAACACAGGGAGGCTGCCAAAATAAGACTATAAGGAAATGTGGCCCAAATAAAAGAATAGAGCAAAACTCGAAAAAAAGAACTAAACAAAATGGAGATAAGCAATCTCTCTGATGCAGAGTTCAAAATGCTGGTTATAAGGATGCTCAAGGAACTGTGTGAGGAACTCAACAACATAAAAAGATCGAGGCAGAAATGAAGGATAATTTAAATAAAGAACAATTTACACGGAAACAACAGCAGAGTGGGTGAAGGTGAGAATGAAATCAATGACACAGAACAAAAGAAAGCAAAAACCAACTAATCTGAACAAGAAAAAGAAAAAAGGATCCAAAAGAATGAGGATAGTATAAGCAGCCTCTGCGACAACTTCAATAGGTCCAACATTCTCAGCATAGGGGTGCCAGAAGGAGAAGAGAAAGAGCAAGAAATGGAAATCTGTTTGAAAAAAATAATGAAAGAAAACTTCCTAATTTGGTGAAGGAAATAGACATGCAAGTCCAGGAAGCACAGAGTCCCAAATAAGATGGATGCAAAGAGGCCCACTCCAAAACACATCAGAATTAAAATGCCAAAGAGCAAAGATAAAGAGGGAATCTTAAAAGTAGCAAGAGAAAAGAAGTCAGTTACCTAGATGGGAGTTCCCATAAGACTGTTAGTTGATTTCTCAGAAGAAACTTTGCAGGCTAGAAGGGATTGGCAAGAAATGTTCAAAGCCATGAAAAGCAGGGACCTACGGCCAAGATTGCTCTACCCAGCAAAACTATCATTTAGAATAACAAGGCAGATAAAGAGCTTCCCAGACAAGAAAAAAACTAAAGGAGTTCATCATCACCAAAATACTACTATATGAAATGTTAAAGAGACTTATTTGAGAAAAAGAAGATCAAAACTATGAACAATAGAATGGCAATAAATACTTATCTATCAACAATTGAATCTAAAAAACAAACTAAGCAAACAAAAGGACAGAGACAGAATCATGGATATGATGTTTTGATGGTTGCCAGATGGGACGGGGTGTGGGAGAATGGCAGAAGAGGTGAGGGGATTAAGGAGTACAAATAGGTATCTACGGAATAGCCATGGGGCTGTAAAGTACAGCACAGGAAATGCAGCCACCAAGGAACGTATACGCATGACCCATGGACATGAACTGAGGATTGCCTGAGGTAGTGTGGAGTGCTGTGTGGAGTGGGGCAAATGGGGAAAAATTGAGACAATTGTAATAGCATAATCAAAATATAATTTTAAAAAAAAGGAAATTACAAAGGCAAGACATAAAAATAGATGTATAATATTTCCTGTAAAACACAGGTTAGAAAAGGTCCCATAAATTATATATAATTATTTAAATGTGGTATAAACATATGATTATGTAAGCTTGGAAAAATATAGGAGCATACCAGCTAGCTTATCAGATTTTTAACATGGTAGGTCATCATGTGGTTTATTGTTTAAAAAGGCAGGGAAAGTTACCAAAAAGAGATGAAGGGGGAGAGAAAATCCAATTGAGAAAGAGAAAGAGAGAGAGAGAATTTAAGAGAATTCACTAACTGTGATACACACACACACACACATACACACACACACACACATACATATATACTCACATGTATGCATTTATATAAAGTTATATAAGGGCGAGGCTGCTACAGTACACAACCCTAAGGTGGAACATTGCACATAAGTGGTTATGCAATGCAGTTGTACTTCATATGGTCATACATCTATTTTAAAATCCATAAAAAATGAAATAAAATAAGGAATTACTACTTCTATAATAAACCAATCCAAAATCAATTATTGGCAGGGAAACACTCCTAGTTATAAGTGTTTTCTTCTTCCTTAACAGTGAGGTATTAAAGATTTTATTTATGGAATTCTGAATTGTATCTAAATCTCCTATAATATAAATTAAACTTTTCTTACTCTTAGGCCTAAATCAGACCCCTACATAGAAATACAATGCAGTCTCCATTTTCTTCTTAATGTAATGACCTGTTTAAGTTGGATCCAAAGCTTGAGTTCAAGTTAAATTATATAGAACCAATAGCCATAGTTGTTTTGGAAAAGTAATAAAATGACTGACTGACCTGGTTCATAAAAAGAAACAAAAATATTATTTCATATAGATTTTACTTTTGCATAATAGGAAATGGAAAATAATCTGCTAAAAGAGCTGTTACAATTAGTAAAATCATTTTATGCAGCCCTTCTGGTTGCTTGGCCAGTTTCCTTCCCCTTCTCTGGTGGTCTAGAACAAGTACGGCAGTCAAACTGGAAAGGGACACAGGTACCTCTGAGGGGCACGATCCCCAGCAGAGAAGGCGGGCCCAAGAATTGTTATCCTTGACGCCTAAGACAGCTGATGTGCCAGCGGCGGCTCGGAGGCCTCCTCTTTCCCAGGACTCGGCATGTCGCTGTTTCTGTGGCTCCCGGTGGAGCACAGGGTGCAGTATGGGGCTGAATTTGCTCGCTTGCTGTCTTTGCTCTTATGAGGGCTTGCCACATCTGAACAGCCTTTGCGGAGGGGAACTAAGGGCAGAAACTGCCCGATGGTCTTAACTGCCTCCTTTCCTGTCCCTTTTTTGCAGAGAATCCGCTCTCAGGACTGGCAAAAATTAGTTCCTTCCCGAAGGACCCACAAGAACAGACATTCACTGCTGACAGTGAGGGCGGGCCTAGATATGGAAGGGACAAATCATGGGTGAGCAAGGAAAGCAAAATACTTAAGCAGACCATGTAACCCCCAAAAGAAAGGCCAAATACATGATACAGAACAAAGCGTTCCCTTTGAGGAAGAAGAGAAGACACAAAAGAATAAAAAATAAATCGTAGAGAGATACTGAAGCACAAAAGTAGATTTTTGGAAAAACTATGTATATATAATTTAATTAAATGATTTTAGTGCATGTGCTGCCGAAGCGAGCACCTTTAAAAGATTTTAATATATTTACCATATCATCATTTCAACTTTAATATATAATAATTTAACTAAAATTATATAATTATATAATATTTGTATAATAAAGTTAAAATTTTCAATAGACAAATAAAAATAGAAAATAGTCACAGCTGAGAACAGGTTTATCAGCCTGGAAAATAAAAGAATAACCCCAAATAAAGAGCAAAAGCAGAGGGTTGGAGGGAACAGAAGAAACAAGGGAAACATGGCTCTGAACACTGAAAAGTGTGGGGATCTTTTGGGGTCTGTCTGGATAAACTGTCTTCTTTAGAGTTTCCTTTCTGCCATTGTTTTTCTTACAATGCTGATACGTCTGGCCTGAGAACCAAGCTTTGAGAAATGCAAAGCTAGAAAACTCAGAGTACCAAAAAAGTACCGCAAAGGCTGCTTCTTCCTCCTTGTATATGTAACTTAGTTTTTAATAAAGACTTCACAAAATCCATATATAAGTAAAAATGTAAAGAACTTTAAAGTGAGAAAAATCATAGAAATCAATTTCATCATTAAAATAACAAATTTCACCATACCAACCAATTTTTGTTTTTCAAAAGTGAGGACATACTACAAGAAATTTGACATGAAAGATCTTTATCCAAGTTGGCAAGATTCTAATACTTCTTAAGTCAAAAGCGTAAACCTGATGCTGATGTATAGACCAGACATATCTCCCTAAGCAGCTTAAAATAAACTTCCAAAATGTTGTATTCATAGTGAATTCCTGAGAACTAAAGTATATTTTCTGACTCTTCACTTTTAACCGAAAATGCTTTCCATTTAAACGTTGATCCCAAATCTTAAGAAAAATGAAATACAAGATTGAACACTTAGGTTAAAGGTATGTTTTCAAAAAGTAGATTTGATTAATATTTTTAGCACCATTTATGATAAAGCACAAGCTACACTGAACCCAAATCACAAAGCCTTAGGACCCAAGGAACATGAGAGGAGGAGGCACACAGAGGTCACAGAGCGTTTATAATTCCTGCTGCTAAATGAACCAAGAGGCATGCTTCTCTCTGGTGTGAAAGAATATTTTTACCCTTTGTAAATATTTATTTTGAAAATCCTAACACCATAAATCAAAGCCCTGCGTTAATATTTCCTAATCCTTTACTTTTGACAGGGTGTTTACCCAAAGCTTTTTGTATTTAAAGGGATTCTCGACTTTAATTTATTTGTAAAAATCCCAACTTCTTTCATGCTTGATTACCAGTGAGGTAGAATAAACAACCATAGTTGATATTCTGGCCAAAAAAATAAAATGGAATGAAATAAACCAGAAGTACCAGTTACTAGTGTGTTGGGTATGGTCATGAATTTCAACAGAGGTACACAGGGGTTCCACAAAGTGTGTTCTCGAATGCCTGTTGATTGCTGGAAAACACTATTATAGATCAACTGGCTCACCATCAGATAAAAAACTTTTCTGAAGTATAGCTCATATATTAGTTATGAAGATGCTGAAAGATTTTGGAAACAATGTCTATAACCACCAACCAAACTTGGAAGGAGCCTTGGCCACTGGAGCCGTTGATATTATCAGCCTCACACACTTGTCATTTCGAGTCAGACAATATCTGCTTTTCTGAGAGCTCATGAGTAAGCCCATTTATAAAGTGTGACTTTCTCGAAGGCATGAAAAAATTCTGTCTTGCAGGTAGTATTTGTCTTCATAATCTCAGCACCGCCTGGAGTCTGGCACACAGTAAAATTTCACAACATGCTTCTGATTGAAAGAGTTTTGCATTTGGTAAGTCACCATGACTCCTTGTAATAATTGCCGCTCTCGGGCAATGCTGCCGTAAATGCAAAGGAAGATTTATCTTGAAATGTTAACATAGCCACAGCTTGATTGCCTCCTCAATATCTGTTAATTGAAGGTTGAACAAGAGACTGCCTAAAGTAAGGTCCCTACACACTCAAAAATTATATAACTCTTGAAACAATTGGAAAGTTTCTTTTCACAGAAAACATCTGCTGTGCCTAAATGCTGAAACATTCCCACAGTCATGGTCCTTAGCCAGAGGGTGGAGGCACACGGATGGATGAAATCAATTAGCAAACCATTATTCCAACTACTAAGGCAGAGAGATGGTTGGGTAGATTTAGTTGTTTGCAGAAACACTGGTGTGTAAAATAATAGCAACTACTTTTTACTGAATGCGTACTAAAAGCCAGGTGTCATACTAGGTACTTTACATATACTACTGCTAATTCTCACAGCAAGCTGCCCGGATCACAGAGTTAATAAGCAACGGAGCAGAATGAAGCCCCGGGTCTGCCAGCCTCCTGAATCCATGCTTGCAGGTTGGAGAACTTCTCTGGGCACTGATCCAGCAAAGCCAAGGTGCAGAGGGGGAATCACGCAAGGTTGCTGAACAGCATCTAGCAACTGGTGAGGATAAGATGCTGAGAATGGGTGGGAAATGAGAAAGATGGAGGCTGATACGGAGGGCTCCGGAAAAACCAGGTCTGAGGAGAATGAAAAGGTACAGGTACTTGTTCTCCTTATTAAAAATCAGTGAAGTCCCTGGCACAGTTTGTAAATGGCTATGCAGAACTGGAAAGTCCTCTGGCAGGGCTCCTGGCGCTACAGCCATGGCACTCCCCAGGGCCCCACTCTCTCTTCGATGAGGTCTCTGGGAAATTTCTATAGCTTCTAATTATTTCTCTTTCATGATTATAAAAGTGCTTAATCTTACAAATATATTTCTATCTCTATTTCAAACAGAACAGATAGTGCAACTTTGAAGTTACTGCGATTTTTTAAAAAGATTTTATTTATTTATTTTTAGAGAGGGGAAGGGAGGGAGAGAGGGAAACATCAATGTGTGGTTGCCTCAGGCGCTCCCTACTGGGGACCTGGTCTGTAACCCAGGCATGTGCCCTGACTGGGAATCCAACCAGTGATCTTTGGCTCACAGGCCAGCGCTCAATTCACTCAGCCACACCAACCAGGCCCGTGATTTTCTTTTTTTTCAAACTGAGAGCAAACCCAATCTTTTGTTTGGTTTTTGATTACTTCATTAAAAAATGTATAATAGGGGGACAAATGCATATCTAGGTTTAAAAATGTAGAACTGTGTAGATGCATTTTTCAATAGTGTTTTAACATACTGGAGAAACTATGGCACTTTTAGATATGAACAACCTGCATCAAGGCAAAAATTTATAAAGGCTATAAAAAAATTCAGGAGAGACAGAGTAGACTGTGAATTAGAAACAGTGAGAAATCACTTTCACTGAGTCGAAGAGTAGTCATGCTGGGAAATGTGGAGCCCTCGTAGTTGAAATTTCTTCTTTTTCTGTCAAACCAAAAGGAAGAGAAAAATAGGTTTGAAAGAGAGAAGCAGAAAATCCTCTGAGGAAATTACTTCAACAACTAAATAGGGAGAGGTTGAGATAACAGACAGCTACCATGTTGAGACAGGCTCCCAGGGGTCGTTAATCTTTGATAGTGTGAAACTGTATTTCTTCCACTAAAAATTGACACCTGAAGTAGCATAGATCAAAAAAATGAGGTTCAGTTTTTAAAGCTTTAGGAGAAACAGGAGAAGAATAAGGCCAAAAGGGTCAAAGGTAACACAGAAAATTAATTCATTATAGTTTGGTATTTACATGCTTTTAAATTTTGAGATACTGAAATTGCTCTAGTCATAATATACTATGAAACTTTAAGTCCAACTTTTAGGAAAAAAATATAATTGAATGAAAAAGCTGTCTAGACAAGAGGCTATACTTCATACATCTATGTAGCACTCCCACTTTGTTCGCAGGCAGCCCGCAGGGAACGTTACTAAATGAACAGGGAAAGAAATCTGTGTTTTTGGTTTAATTACTCCTTTGGGAAGCGTATCCATTTGATCTCTAGGGACAGAACCCAGGGCCCAGGGCCCAGCTCAAATCCTTCTTGGAGCATGTATTTGCAAATGTTGGATGCTACTGGGTTGGGTTGGGAGTGTGGCCAACTGGAGAATATATGTCTCCCACAAAAGCATTCAAGTTCATTTTAGGTTTAAAACCCTGTGCCTTCCTAAAGCTGTCGGTATGCATAGTGGTCCTTAGTAATACTGTCTAGGTGTCTGCTATGTTCTAGGTGTTATAAATCCTTTTGATAACTCCACGGGGTAAGTAATGTGCACCCACTGTAAAGAAACAGGTTTATAGAAGTACAATAATTTGCCCAAGTTCACACATCTACTAAGCAACTCAGACTGGATTTTGACTCAAGTCTGTCTTTTCTTTCTACTCTTACCACACTGTTGACAAAAGCAAGCTTGTTGGAAGTGTGAATGTAAGGAAAGAGCAGCTTAGGTAATAAACTGCAAATTCCAGTCTCTAAAGTGACAGCAAATGTTTAATTTAATTTTACCTTGTTCTTGTGCTCTGCAATGATGTTACATGCATGCGTTTTTTATTTACTCCCAAAGAAAAAAATGTTTTACAAATGTTGTTTTTTTTTTTAAATTCATGACGTGCCCATGAGGAACTGAAGGGAAATTCTTTACTCTGTGCATTTAAATAAACAGAAAAACAGAAACCTAAACGACAAAGATTACACTGCAGTCTTTGCAAAGCGACCCAGCACGGGAGCATGAGAAGGTGGAACAGAGTGGCGTGCGCTTCGTAATTAGTGTTCTGACCACAGCTCGCTGCTTCTGTGCTTGAAATAATTGGGATTCTACTCTTGCATTTCATTATTTGCAGTTTTGAAATACAACTGGAAGAAAATAAGATCTCTAAACAGAAAAAAAATGGAGACATTAATAACAATTTACAAAAGCTTTTTTAAGTCTTAAAAATATTTACTCTCTAGGGTTTCTTACACTCTCAGCTCTCATAAAACAATTAAATGCTTGTTTTGAATCTATTAGGTACTTAACCTAGACATTGAAGTACAGGAATATTTCTTGAATATAAAGTGTTTAGAGCTCTGATGATTAAAGAGCACTATGAATTAAAGTATCTTTGAGATAACAATAATGACAAATAAATATTTAGAGTTTACCACCTAAGAGGCACTATACAAAGTACTTTATAGTTGTTTAATGTCTCCAATAATCCCATGAAGGGGATAGTATTATTATCACAATTTTACAAATGAGGCAACTATGACACAGAGAGAAAAATCATTAGTACTCACAATTTTCAATCCTGGAGTCACATTTATAATTTTCTTTGACCAAAAGAGAGAAACAGGGTACAAATACTCTAAGTGGAAGTAACCTTTAGAGATCATTTTGCCCATCGTTTCTTCAGTTGTACTCCATACGAGAAGATAAGGGACAAACAAATCCCTGGTCAAATAAATTCAGACATCACTGCGTATTCTACTCATTATCTCTCTTGGTCAGTCACAATTTCTCAACTGTTTGAATTCTTTTACATGTTTATATGACTTTTAAACTCAAAATAAAAGTTAAGTTTAATCATTAAAAAACTATGAAACATGCTAAAAAACATCTGAAAAAAAGTTGGGTTTTTTTTTTGATATTGGTTAAAAGCCTCCCTTCTGTAATTTCCTATTTTTTTGATGTCATTAGCTAAGCTTTGTTTAGGAAAAACTACCTTAAGCAAAATGATTGAGTAATTCAGTCAAATCAAAAACCATTTACTGGTGTTGTAACTAAGTGTAGTTGGTTTCGGCAGGTAAAAATATCTGCGAACTCAAGAATATATGGAATAGCATTTATTTCTATAACAACTTAATTTCTATTTCTCATTCTACTTGGGAGCTGAAAGTTAAAGTCAATTTGGGGTTTCCTTCTTTTTCCCAGAGTTGTCTAATTTTAGGGGGACATTTGGTTACAGAGTACTCTATATTGGTGCTGCTGAGGTGGCCCTGGCCTTTCTGCTCCTGGGTGCAGCCCTGCTTCCCACTCAGGCAGCCTCTTCAGAGCTCTCCCCGCCATTACTTCCTTGCACTAAGGCCATTATAGACACCAAACAGAAGCCTGTTTCTTCATGCTTGAACAGTTTATTGCCTGTAACTGGGTTAACAGTTGCTTATTTCAAGTCTTACTCCGTCCCTAAGCTTAATAACATATCACTCATAGCTTCACTGCATTCTGTAACCTCTTTATAGCCTTTGTTACATTCTAATTTATTATTTTTGAATTTATTTGCTCCACGGTTTCTAAGCACTTCCTAAGAATAGACACCATTTTGTTTTTTCATTTATGTATCTCCAGTTCATAGCAGTTTCTGATACATATTACATACTCAAATATTGGTTCAAGTTAATGGATCACTAAATCTCTCCCTGAGAGAAGGCTTTTCAGATTTAAAGTTCTGTTAACATTTGAGGTATTGTACACATCAGGAATAAACTTGAATTTCCTTATTCTTTTACTGGGCAGACTTGTCTTCTCATTCGATTAAGATTTTGGGTGTGTATATAAATACTTACACATACAAACCTGAGGCCTTTAAACAGCTTCAGATAAATATATCAGAAAGTAGAACTGGAACTGATGAGGACATCGGATATTTGTCAAGTCTGTTGGAACTTTTCAATTCTAGAAAATCAGTAGCTGCTATCTTAATGCCTGGAATATGTAGGAGCTTGGATGTTTGCTGAGTGGAATTAATGAAATCAGTTCACTTTGAGACTTCTTGAAAGCCAACCAGATTTCCACTGGAGATCCCAAATTCTGTCTCCATGAATATGCCTTCCTTTTTAAATTTTAGCAGACATTTGTTCCTTGTTAACATTCTTTACGTAAGAATTTACAATGTAACTTCCTTCTAAATTTTAGTGTCAGAAAAAATTATCTCTAAGCAAACTTGAATGCTTTCTTTTATCAAATGTAAAAACCTTATCATCCATCATAGCCACCTTTTGTCTCAGCTGCTAGGAAATTCAGACATATTTATGTAAAATTGCAATGACTATTTTATCTTCTGATAAAAGTCCTCCTTTAAATAACATCTGATCTTTTTATCTTTAATGTCTGTTATTTTAATATATTACTAAGTTCATTCATTTTAAATATCTACTGATTTCCTATAATACAAGAATTTTGCTTGCTTGACAGTTCACCTTGCTCCCCTTCTCCCAACATTGTTATATTACTATTTTTGATGCTTTCTTTGTTAGCTTTACCTTCATAACTATTTTCTTAAATCCTCACCCAAGGATATGTTTTTACTGACTTTAGAGAGGAGAAACATCGATTGGTTGCCTCCTGCATGTGCTTCCACCAGGATCGAACCCACAACCTAGGTATGTGCCCTGACTGGGAATCTAATCCTCAACCTTTTGCTGCAGGGGATGATGTTCCAGCTAACTGAAGGGCTACCTTCGTAACTTTAATATGCTCATACCTTCTTGATTTCTCTCTTCCTCACTCCCCTCACCTGTTACATGCAGTGAGGATATTAATACCCTTTCCCCTTTTTCTTCTTCCATCCACTCCTTCAATCATCCGATCTGTATCCTGTCTTTTTATGTTGTCACGGTTGATATTTACATTCAGTGCTATAATCAATGTCTACTGTGCTCTATGGATTAATTCTAAAATAGCATATTACTAGGACGAGGTACATACCATTAACTGAAGAACTCAGTAGTACGTCTTGAAGACATTCTTTCCTTGTATTGTGTGTTGTTTCCCTGGAGCTCCTGCTTTGTTTGTCCTCTTTTTTGTTCCAATATGCATTTTCATTTCCTTTGGTATAGTGACACTAAGAAGTCAGATCCAGGGTCCTCATTTTGCCAGTTCCGTACTGCACAGTTAAATAAATTAATCACTGTTTGAATTTTGCATAGAACACGAGGGCCTTGACCTTCCAGAAAGCCATCACTCTGAATGATCTCTAAATTTGGTATTTTCAGAGGACTTCAAAGGAAATATGTTCTTCATTAGTGAGAGTCACAACACCTAAATCAGCTTCATGAAAATAAAAAGTTAAAGCCATTCTGTATGATCATGAGGGGAAAAGTTGGAATAAAAATAAACTTCTAAATAGGAAGAAGCAAATATTTAAATCTAAGAGAAAATGTACTTAAAAAATATTAAGTACCAAAAAAATAAAAACCTAAGAGTTTGGTCTGACAAAATAACAATCATTCCTAGAAGTAATGAAATGTACATGTAGTATTCAAAACAAATATGGTAATACTTCCAAACTTCTAGGTAGCAAAATAAATCTTAAAATGGGCTATACATTCTCCTTCCTCTAAATGCAGTTTATATAGGCTTAAACCATGTATTCCGGCTTAAAGCTTCTCATTAGCAAATTCACCTGTCAACTGAGGCCCTGGTGCCCAGCTATTCTAGGCACCAGGGATAAGGCAAAGAAACAGATGTGTTCAAGGACTTGTAGGCACAGAAGGAGACAGAAAAGAAAGCAATAAATCACATTGTACTGGACAGAACGCCCTATGAATACTGTAGATTACCTAACTTTGCCTGGGGGACAGAGGCATGGTATCTGAGGACATCATACTAAGGCTGAAATGTGAAAAATAAAGGTTTTCTTAGGAGACAAGCGGATAGTCAGAACATCATAGGCAGAAGGAACAGTTCAACGGAGTGTGGATGTGAGAAATCAGAGCCATTTGGATAACGCTGAGGCACTCGTCAGTTTGGCTCATATAAACAGTGTGAGGATGACAGAGAAAACTGGATGGTTGAGTAAAAAACACCAGAAAGACCTTATACATGTGATAGCTTACAGACTTCATTCTAAACTAACTGAAGGCTTTTCACAGCAAAGGAATGAAATACTCTGATTTGTATTTTCATTACTGAGGAAAGGGTGAAAGGAGTTTGGACTTGGAGAAAGTCCAGTGAGGAAGTTTAAGAACCAATGTTTTGAGAACTGCCATAACAAACAGCATGGCTTAAACAACAGAAATTCATTTTCTTAAAGTTCTGGAGGCTAAAAATCCAATACCAAGTTGCTGGCAGGGCTGGCTTCTCCAGAGGGCTTTCTCATTCACTTGTAGACAGCCTCCTTCTCCTCCCACATTTTTTTGTCTATGCTCACACATACCTGATGCCTCTTCCACTTCATAGACAGGCACCGGTCATATTGGATTAGGACCCCACCTAATGGGGTCATTCATTTTATCTTAATTACCTCTTTAAAGGCCCTATCTCCAAGTAGAATCATATTCTCAGGTATAGGGGGTTAGGACTTAAGCATGAGAATTCTGGGAAGACGCAATTCAGTCTGTAACACAATGAGTGGCAGTTAAGAATGGAGAACAGGGGACAAATGGAAGGATAGTTAAAAAGTAGAAATCAACATGACTTGATTGGTTGATGAGTCAGGTATACACAGGACATAAGATCTCCTGGATTTCTGATTTAGACAATGTGGTATGTGCTGGTACTTTTGTCAAAACAACAACAACAACAACAATAAAAGAAAAAACAAACACAGAAGGAGGCTTGGTATGCCTAGGAAAGTTAAAAGCTCAATTTTCAACATGTTGCAATTGAAGTAGTAATTTCTAGTTAATAGGAAAAGTAAAATGGAAATCAAGGGTATGTGAGATTGTCCAGAAAGAAAATGTAAAACGAGAGCAGCAGGAAACTAATCTTGGTGAATTACACTGAAGAAGCCGAACCTAAAGTCTGTGAGGGTATATCTAGAGGGACAAATTGTCAGAATCAAACAATGTGCCACAAACATTAAGGGAGAGAAGAATTAAGTGTGAGATGGTTGTTAATTCCTTTTTCAGAAACTTAATGGTATTTTATTTCAAGGATCATAATATGTGCATTTCAAGAATTCTGATTTGCCTAAGTCAGTAAACTCAACTAACATTTGTGATTTCTCCCTATTTAGAATGTAGTCGAAATTCTTTAACGATAATATATAGCTTTCCTTATACCTTCTGCAAATCCTAAATCTTTAGAATGAGGAAGATCTTTAAAGCAAAAATATGATGTCATATCTTAACCCATCAGTAAACTATTCTTTTCCCCTTACGATTAATTATTCTTGACAATACTCCTATTTATGTTGGAATACAAATTTTGATGTTAGTGACCTATAAAAATGTATATGCCTTATATACTGTAGAGGTGATAATAAGATATCTAATTAGTTAACAGCTAAACAATAAGAATATTACACACCTTGGAATGTCATGGCCTTAGAGAACCACGCAGCTTGAAATGTCTATTTGAATGGCACTAGCATTTTAATGTGGAAAATACAAAACAAGATGCATAGGAGAGAAACATTTATTTATCAGCTATATTGTGAATATTATTTTTAGACAATCAGGTATGGACACTTTAAAATTCCACATTACTCAGGAATCCAAAGGCACAGACACAAGTGGTATATTGTTTTTAAAAAGTGACCAAAGGGAATATTAATTCTGGGAGATTTTTAATCAATTTAACACTATTATATACTAGAGAAAAAAAATTCCACAAACATTCCCTCACAAAGCTGGTAGTTTTATATTTACAAAGTGTTATTACAGCAATTTTAAATGTTAATTTATAATATAATAATGATACTTCAGAAAAGATTAAAAATATAGTTTTTTTAATAGCCATGCTCCCATTTTTGATGAAAGCTATCCAGTACATCCTAATGTAGTTTAACACTTTAAAAATGCATGAGATATTGTAGTCAGCTTTACAGAATCTCTAAGACAGAGGTTGTCAGGCAGAGTAGACTGAGGGTTCGTCATCACTTATGTCTGAATCATCTTCATCAACTCCTTCAATCACTGATTTCTTCCCTTTACAACAGGATACAATTAATCCAATCAAGAATACCTGTAAATTTAAATAAACTATATGTTATTTCTCAAATTTATAGCCATTCAGAAAATAATGAATTTAAAACCCAATGGCATTACTGTGATGTAAACAAGCTGCTAAGGACCAAATAATGCCTGGGAAACCCATACTTACCCCAAGAAAGGCCCAGTTACCAAAATAGTACGCAGCACTAAAGAACCAGAACTTGTGAAGGAACAGGTAGGTCCGGGTAACAGTACACTGATCTATAAAAGCAAATAAAAAACAACTGTGAAATAATTTCTCTCTTGAAATGGACTATTAATACTATATCTGAAAAGTTATTAAAACTAATAACCAAGGTCAAATAGTCAGTTAAGTATTAGAGATGGGACTGAAACCTAGGTCTGTCTCCAAAGCCCCCTCTTTCAATCCCACATTATAGTTTAAACTATCAACTAATATGGCATATTTTAAAAAATGAATGCCACCAATGTAATCCTGGCTCTTATGTATAAAAAAATTATATCAGCTAGTTCAATTTATTTAAAATAGAAACAGCATTTTAACCAGGAGTGCCAGACATGTTCTAAAAGAAACCTGATAAGTTTTCCTAATGAATAGTAAAAAAAAAAATAATCAGGTGTGGTTAGTAGTAAGCTGCACTTTCCTAAGCATCCAATTTTCAGGACAGCTCAAATTTGAGAGGTTCTTTGAGCTTCGTGTTTTTTTTCCTAAAAACATACAAAAATCATTATATACTGAACTTTAGGTAGCATTATAGCTTGAATTAAAAAATAAATCATTTACTGTCCTCTTTCAAAAACAAAAGCACCTCTTAAAGGTAAAGCGGCAGACTGGTTATTTGATATTTGTGTCAGACGCCATACTGGTTTTATCTGAATGCATTATTTCTACAAGGTTACAAAGTCCTCTATATATCTTGACATATATCTAGTAAATGATGTCTAAGAAAGTACTTGTTTATTAAAACCATTCATAAAGGTCTGGGTGGCACAATATAATGTAACTGATTCAAAATTATATATGCTGCAGTTACTATAAGATTCCAACCTCATAAATTTCAAAGGGCCTTTATTCATTACAGAAGGAAATCCTTGCCCTGGCTGGTGTGGCTCAGTGGCCTGAGTACTGGCCTGTGAACCGAAAGGTCACTGGTTTGGTTCCTGGTTAGCACACATGCCTGGGTTGCAGGCCAGGTCCCCCGTCTGGGGGTGTGCAAGAGGCAACCGATCCATGTGTCTCTCACACATCATCAATGTTTCTCTCCCTCTTTCTCCCTCCCCCTCTCTCTAAAAATAAAATCTTTTTTAAAAAATGAAAAAAAGGAAGAAAATCTTTCTCTTACAAAGCAACTTCTTTTCAGTCTATTAATTATAGAAGAGATTATGATTTCTGCGTATTTTTAGCCAAAATGGACAGTGGGAAAAAAAAATTTTGTATGTAATCAGGAGACCAATATCACATCCTATTGGTAACTGAGAAAAGGTCCTGTTGATTTCTAATTTTATGAACTCTCTTCTTAGCTTCAATAGATAAGTACTATTTTCTCTTAAAACATAAAATTGAACTGGGAATTGTGTAGTCCAGTTCATTACACAAAGGATCTAATACACTTTATTTTTTGGCTGTCGCATGGTTTTCTGAAAACCAGTATTTAGGTTATATTTTATCAAAATACAAGACCTGTTATGTGAAGCTTTAGATATTATGGAAATATTTAGATACTCTAAATCTTAGCTATTCTAATTCCTTCCACTGTACTTCAACATTTACTCTTATTGCTCAATACCAAAGAGCACAAAGCAGTTTAATAGAGAAGCAACTTCCTTTCATAAGCAAGGACCACTGATCTAATGCTGATCTATTTATCCCTCAAGAGCCTCCTTTGTATTCTTTGCTCTCTTTCTCAACAGAAAAGTCTAGAATGAATATTCAAAGCTCCCTAAGAAAAACCAAAAAGGCTTCAGGCAGCAGGGGCTGAACAAATGTTTCCCTTCTCTCCTACAGTGACAAGCACCCAAGATTATAGCTTTACACTACCGCTGGGAGTACAATCCAGCAGATGAGACTCCTCGGCAGGACATTCGGTGCTCGTTTATTCTGCTCCCACACGTTACTCTCACCGCTATTACAGAACTTTTTTCATAGTAATGTCACTTTAAACAATCACTTTTTCCCAAAGGGTCATCGGTTTGAATCCCCAGTCCTGGGGAAGCACATGCCTGGGTTGCAGGCCAGGTCCCCAGTAGGGGGCATATGAGAGGCAACCACACATTGATGTTTCTCTTCTTCTTTTTCTCCTTCCCTATCCCTCTGTCTAAAAATAAAATAAATAAAATCTTTAAAAAAAATAATAATCACTTTTTCAATGAGATAAGCCTGCATATTCCAAAGAACCTATCAGGGTGCCTGACATTCATATTCAATGATTACTGAAGTAAAACAAATTTTTTTAAAGGGGTATTTTATTTAAAAATCATATAGCTAAATAATATACTTTCTAATTCTTTTGACTAAAATCTGACAAGATTCCATGGGTGTCAAAGCAAGATACTTGAATATGTTTCAAAAATAAAAGTATAAAATGTCCAGCACAGTGAAGTCTTTGAAGAGCTCAGACTCTGACAGACTTGGTGTCAAATACCATTTGACCACTTCTCTGCCCTGTGAACAGAAAGTCCAGTAAAATGAAGATATCACCACAGTTCCTTACAGGGTCATTCTAAAGAACAAACGAGGTATAGCTGTCCTTTGGTAAACACAGAGGATCTGTTTTGGGACCCCTGCAGATACCAAACTCTGAGATGTTCGAATCCCTTATATAAAATGGCATAATACTGCATATAACCTATATTTGCACAGAGGCTACAGCAGGGTGTACCTACACCTCACTTCACTCGCATGGATTTAGCACAGTGCTCAGCACCTGGAAAATTCAGGTTCTGATTTTCAGAACTTTCTGTGATATTTGTTTCAAATGTTTTTGATCTGCAGATGGTTGAATCCATAGATATGAAAACACAAGTAAGGTCAGATATATCAAAATCCTCATGCAAAATGACAGTTAATATTAATTTTCATCTTTTTTCCTTTCAAGGTATAACTAACCCATGTGAAAGAACACAATTCTCAAATGATGCTCAAATGGTAGCAAGAAAAACTGATCTGAAGATTTTAAAGGTGTACATCCAATAGCAGTACGAAAAATAATTGCTTAGGCATTAGTATCATGACTATTTTGTACATGTTCATTATTTTTCTTTCTCTATAGTCAACAGATACAAATGAATTTGTTGAAATTCAAATGTGTATAATTTAGTAACAGATAACCTACTAAGCAGCTATATATCTTTAAATAAATATAACCAATGTGAATGTTTCAAAAATGCAGACAGACTGGGGCTTATGCAACAATGCCTATTCATGATTACTTTAAAATCAAGAACAGTATCTTCCATTGCTTTAGTATTACATGAGCTCCACTCTATGAGTATAACTTACTTGAAAAAAGTCATTCAACCTTGTCAACACTGCTAACACTATAAACTTTTAAAATAAAATTTTTATGACTCATTTTCATACTTAAAGATATTTTGGGAGTCAGAGCTTGAATGAATTCAAAATTTCTGGGCCAGATCAGGGATTACAAGACAGGAGTCTGAGCTGGCAGAGCAAGTAAAGTGAAATAATTTTTCCCAGAGGTCTAATAAACCACTCATTTTAAATTGGCTTATACCCACCAATTCTTTTCCCGACACACACACACACACACACACACACACACACACACACACACACAATATTTCTTCAATCACATTGTTTTTCTATCACATGTTTATCACCATTTTTAAAGGTTGTAGGTTTAATACAAGCCTTCTAAAATAAGATAAAAAGGTAAAATCATTGTTAAGTGTTCTGCTTTGTTGTTGAAAATAACACTAGACCGCAAATCCACACACAGTGTGTATGTAACAGCTCTTTATAGTTATTTTTATATGTACATATATTTATATTTAGTGTAATGTCCACCAAAGAATTTTATTTAATAAGCCCCATGCATATATTTATATTCCAGAGATGATTCCACACTGAAAAATGGAGGGGGACTTTCCTCCTTACCATCTGCCATCTTCCAGTTGTTCACCTGAATCACATATATCTAGGAAGTCTTTCTATAGTTATCTAAAAAAAATTGTAAGTGAACATTCTGAACTTTGACCTTCGAAGTAAATTTAAGTTGCTGGATGTTTCATCTAGGGATTGTTTTCTAAAACTGTAAGTGCTCAGGGGACTTCTGACTGTTGTTCCATAAAACACATAAAAGCTCCAATTAAAGAGTACATTTTAACAATGAAAAAACCAAAAATAGGGGCTCAGACAAAAAGTTTCTTGTCTAGTGACAAGGTGGCCATATGAAATAAAAATAAAAATTTTAAGAGCCTAGGAAGCGCATCTCGAGGACATGAATAAAATCAGACTTGATTCATGCTGCTACCACACTTCCTCACTTCTCACTTATCATCAAACTAGATACGTAACAGAAAGTGCAAATAAACCATTATTTTCAGGTAACAGCAGCCTTTATAAATATGCCTAGTAAATTTTATATTATATATTTCTTTTTTCCTTTTAGGCTACTTGTATGTCATTGTTGATGTGTTCTGACTGCCACTAAGATAACTTTAGTTATTATGATAAATATACTTTCTATTTTAAATATATTTTTAAAAACAGCATTTAGTATTGATTTAAGCCACAGTTAAGTCGTGTTTTATCTTCACTTGAAATCAACTTAGAACTAATTACATTCTATATCTGTGTTTTATTTGTAAAAGAAATCCTTATATTACATATGTATATATAGAGGCATTTGAGAAAACTCATGTCCCAAGGCAAATAAATTTTACAGCAAATATTCTGTTTGACCAGTGACAAACTGGCAGGAGGGACGGGGCTATTTAGAATACACTCCATTTCTCATGCCTGTCCATGATTACTCACACTAGTTTCTGATTGGGGCCTTGCTGCTATTGAATATTTATAATAGACATATAAATCTTAACTGTATACTGGCCAATGAACTTGGACGATATTGTGACATCATTAGAAAATATTTATCAAATTGTTTTAAGAAAGGGAATTACATGAGTAGCATGTGGACTGACAGTGAGAATTGAGTGTAAGAGGTTCACCAAATCAGAAGACAATCCAGGTAAAAACATGAGCTGTCAGAATAGAAAGGAAGGCTGGATCTAAGAGGTATTTGGAAATAAAATCCCAGTTATAACTGTTGTACTGCCAAATGAATTTATAGCTTATGAAATATATACACATAAAAAGATTTGAGAAACTAGCAACATATATCCAAATTTTAAAAAAGGGAGGGCAAGTAAAAAATTGAAATATATAATAAAAATCAAAGTTGTTTATTTATCTTAAAATTTAACAAATGTCATACAGTTAAATCAATGTTTTGTTAAGTCTCACTGCAGAAGCTGTGTAAAAAGAAAAGATTGGTGAACATCAAAAATCACAGATATTCTAAAAGAAACAGTTTTATTATATTGATAAAAATGAAAAATGTGTCTTTTATTTTATGGAAAAAACTAAGCAGACTTTTTGGCCAGCCTAATATAAATATAGAAACTGTATCAGGCCAATAAAGATAGCGCTTGCCAGATTTTTTTGCACTAAAGAATGAGTTTTACAGTGATTATTTTTAAGAACTAGAATAGGTTTGTGTTTGGCTCTGAATACATTTAAATTTAAGGTGTTTCAAGGTGCTAAAATATGTATTGCTTCTTTAAGAAAAAATGCTAATTACATTTATATCATAATTGGCCATATAAAACTTATTAAAGGCCCTGGCTGGTGTGGCTCATTGTATTGAGTGCTGGCCTATGAACTAAGGGGTTGCCGGTTCAATTCCCAGTCAGGGTACATGTTTGGGTTGTGGGACGGGTCCCCAGTGGGTGGTGCATGACACACCATTGATGTTTCCTTCTTTTCTCCCTCCCTCACCCTCCCTGAAAATAAATAAATAAAGTCTTAAAAAAAAAACTTATAAAAGGGAGCTACAAAGGTAGGCATTAGCACATCACCTATAGAAACAATCATAAACTGTATCAGTGAACTCTAAATTAATGAGATTTATTATGTATTAGTCTGAATTGTCCCAAGATAGTCAAATATCAAAGAATTATTTTCTATTACCTTATCTTTTTAAAAATAAAATAACAGTAGTTTAAGGGGTTTGGTAGAAAATAGTAAAGTTAGAAACTGAAAATTGAGATTTCATTCTTGAGTATGCCACTTATGTACTGTGAGATTCTTACGTACCGTGAGAGTCATTTAACTTCTAAGTATCGGTGTCTTTGTAAGTGACATTGAGATAATATCTGCTTGTGACAGATAGTGACAGGACAGACTGACCTTCTAAGAATTAAATTTAGAGAGAAATCTACATGCGATTTTAAAAAGGGAATGGTGGATGTTTTAAGAGTTAGCAACCTTAAGCAAGAATCTATAAATATGAGTGAGTGGCTGAGACGTTTCACAAAATTACCTAGATTGGCTTTGGTGTGGACTCCAAAAACTTGGAAACCTTATACCTAATTAACTTCACTATATTGTCTTAGTTGAACTTTTAGTAACACAACCAAAATGTCACCTAGCAAAGAACTTCAATACCAAATGACTTTCTAGGTCTCAAGGAAAAAGCAGGAAAAATGATGCTCTGATCAATACTCGGTTTTCTGGTCCGCAGGGCAGCCTCACTTGACAGTGGACACAATACATCAAGCTGTCTCAACTAGTGATTGCAGCAGTACCAATGAGGCTCCCTTTCTAACTGTGTCCCACCTAGAAACTACATGACAATTAATTTGACTTTCCATACCTATGCTTTGATAACCTCTGATTCAGAACAGTTAAGCTAATGGCACTGTGTAGAGTGGATTAGAGTGGAATACTAGTTGAAAGCTACTGCAATTCATGTGAGATGTAATTCAGATGAGATGTGAGGGTCACTGTGGAAACAGACTCTGCGTCCCTTAGACACTGCTTAGGGGTGGAGAAAGCGTGACTGAAGGTAACTGTGCTTTGAAGAATAGAAAAAGAAATAGTGAAGTTGTTAAGTATACTCCAAAGTCATTATCTAATAGTTAGTGTTGTCTTCCCCAAGAACTACACATTTTAAACACTTTCATATACACATTACCAAAATAAGGCTACCCATAGAGAGCTAACAGGCTAACATCTTTATTTTGCTTTAGTCCTTGATCATGAAGTAATGTCCTAACCCTACATACCACATACTACAACTACACACATACTTTCAGCCCTAATGGGAACCTAATGAGAAAGTGTGCAATGACCAATGGAGGGACCGAGAAATTATTAGGTTATCTTATTGTTCTCAATTTATGAAGGAATACCAAGAATGAAACAGAGGCTGACAGGCTCAAAATTAAAAAAAAAAAAAGTATAACCTTAATAGTTGCAAATAGATTTTAAAAACAATTATTCTAGAAATTATCAAAAGTAGAAAACAAAATATTAAGCAATGTTTTCTAATTAAGACTCTAAACCCTTGATCTCTCTCACATCTTATCCTAGACCCCTCAGCACATCCTCTTGGCTCTGCCTTCGAAAATATATCTAGAATCTGACCACTTCTTGCCATGTCCACCACTACCACAAGCCCTCCCTCGGATACTGCAAAAGCCAAGTCAATTTACTTTTGCCCTTCGTTTATTATGGTCTATCTCAGGGGTTGGCAAGCTATAAGCCAAAAGAATGAATTTAGCCCAGCACTTGTTTTTCTAAGTTTTACTGGAACACGGCCACAGCTATTCATAATGTATTGTCTATGGCGGCTTTTGTGTTGCTACAGCAGAGGGCAACGGTGTGGGAGACTACTGCATGTTCCACAAAAAAAAAAAAATTTACTATCCAATCTGTCAGAAAAAGTTTGCAAACCACTGGTCTGTATATAACACAGTACTCAAAGTGATTCCCTGAGAACGTAAGTCACAGCATGTCATTCTTCTACTCACAATCTTAATCTAGATCCTTCCCATCTGCAAGTAAAAGCTGAAGTTCGTAACTTGACAGTTCAGTTCCTCTGCCCCCCCACCATACCCCCCACGTTGTACTTGCGATTACTTCGACTTGGAATGCTTTAGCTGTCTTTCTTCCTCACTTCCTTAAGATCGTTTTGCTCAAATGTCAGCTTCTCAGGAAGAATCTCCTTCGTACACTATTTAAAATTTCAAACCATCCCTGCTCTGGACAACAGTTGCTCTCCTTTGGTTCTTTTTCTCCCTAACACTTACTGCTGGACATACTCACTTGTCTCCTTCTACTAAGTAAACTCCGTGGGGAAAGGGATATTTGACTGTTTTGTTCACTGTTGTACCATTAGCACCTATAATAGTGCCTGACAGAGTAGATATCAGAAAACATTTGTTAAATGAGGAAGCACAGGAATAACAGAGAAGTAAAAGTGAATGATTATATGGGTTACTAGAAATTAAGACATAAGGTTATCTTAGAATTTAAAGATCAACAGAATTTCAAGACTATGACTCTTAGTATTACTCAGATATGTCAATATCTTCTAAAGGTGCTTCACTGTAATAGCCATTACTTAATGTTGTACTCATCAAAAAAGCAGGATAACTTTCTAAGTAAGGCTATCAAAAATTATCACAATTCTAACAGTAGACTTATCCTCATCTTATAGACTGATCTAACTATCCTTAACTTATCCATCCCCACCCCTAAATTTGCAGACTACAAAACTAAAAAGTCACACAGTACTTTTTAAAGGCCCCTGCCCCATGATCTTGAGTTTTAGGGAAAGGATGACGTATATTCTCCTGAACTAGACCTTCTTGTTAAAAAATTCTAGAAAGTTAATATTATTAGCTGCACTTAATATGAGGTAGGAGGTATTAAATTAATAGTCCATATTTAAACCTTTCTTTTAAACAAACCAGTCAGAATCCAGGACCACTTTTACTTCAAATTATCTTTATGACCATCTACTTGGGCACACAGTACCACAGGAGATATGAACAAATATCTCAAAGTATCAAAGAACAAGTATCACAAAGTACTGGTGTACCTTTTAAATTTCAACACTTAAGGCTTAGTTTCTAATGAAACCCCTTGACTACCTTCATTTTTAGCCTGTTAAAACTGGCTTTCATTAAAATGAACGTTTCAGATGGCTATTAGGCATGGGGTTGGGGGGCTGGGTGAAGGGGTAGAGGGACTGAGCAAAAAGGAAAAAAAAAAGGAAAAACTCATGGACTCGGACATCAGTGTGGTGGCTGCCAGGGGCAGGGTGAGCAGTGGCGAGAGGTGAAGGAGGGCGTGGTGATGGGCAGACTTGACAGGATGGTGAACACCCAATACAGTGTACAGTTGATGTGTTGTAGAACTGTGCACCTGAAATCTGTATAATTTTGTTAACCAGTGTCACCCCAATAAATTCAATAAAAAGGGAATAATTAATAAAAAGTATATGTAAGCTGAAATAAAGAACATTTTATTTATAACTGTATAAATCAAAACTCAGGTGTCAACTATTATAGTAACTCCTTTAATAACACTAGTTTCAAACAGAAGTAAGCCTCTCCGACAAAACACATTTTTCGATTTTTTTTTTTTTTGGAGGCCAAAGTGTGGGTTGGAGAGTAAAAAATTAACTTAAGTCCACTGTTAGTGTAAGTGCTGGGCACTATTGCTATTATTTAGAAGTTAGACTTCTAAATAAAATTTCCTTGGAATTTTCCTTGGAATATTTTCCTTGGAATATTCCTTGGAATATTTTTATTTCCTTGGAATTTCCTTGGAATAAAATTCCAAGTAGAAATATTCCATATTCTAGGAAAAAGGCAGTATCAAGAATTTAAGAGTTTAATTTTTTCAAAGTCTCAATACCAATCTCCCACTCCTGCTTTTCAACAAACTGAAAGGAAAAATAGTCCTTTCTAAAATCAGTATCTGCCCCAGCTGGTGTGGCTCAGTGGACTGAGTTCCAAAATGCAAACCAAAATGTCACAGGTTTGATTCCCAGTCAGTGCACATACCTGGGTTGTGGACCAGGTTCCCCAGTTTGGGGCGTGCAAGAGGCAACTGGTCGATGTATCTCCCCCACACTGATGTTTCTCTCCCTCCCTTCCCCTCTAAGAAGTAAATACATAATATCTTAAAAAATAAAATAAAATCAGTATCTACTTGGCAGATGCATGACACTATCTTGTCTCTCATTGTTTTCATCCTTAAAAAGTCCTAACAATGTTTTTTCTTTAATTATAAAAACTATTGGCAATGAAAAAAAAAATTTACTTAGCTTTACTTCAAATTTCATTTTCCTGAAGTATAGCCACTTTTAGACTATTCAAGCACAAAAGCATAAAAAATAAACACTCTTCCACCTCCCATCATACGTGTGTGTGTGTGTGTGTGTATTTATGTTAAAACATATAAAGCTATATCCTTACATATATTGTATGTGGTGTATTTCAAGTATCCTCACTGATCGATAAATATCCAGTTGTTTCTTTTTGTTTGCTATTTCTGATCTAGCTATGATGAGACTTGGAAACTGGTTAGCTTTTAGAAGAGCAAGAATATGTGAATACGATTCCAAGATTTTCACCTAAATAAATGTTTGCAATGCAGAAAAGGAACAGAACTTCTCCCACACCAAGACATGAAGATAAGTGGAGGAGGAAAGGAAAGTTCAATCCTGGTTTTGAGGAGTTGACAGGACATACACTTCCATATAGATAAACTAGTTGGTAGTTAGAAAATAAGACAGAAATTTAAGATTCTGATTTTTTATTAAATTGTTAAAACCCCTCTTATTCAGCAGCATGATTAGGCTTACTTATTGTCAACTGTCAGTTCTGCAGAACACTAGAGGTCCTCACTGATCTAGCAAAGCTAAGCTTATTTAGACTACAATGAAGGAATACAAGAAAGGAAAAGACGGGATATTTATAAGGGTTATGAGGCTGGAGTGGGCTGGACCACTTTAATCAATACCTTGCAAGGTGGGGAACTGGTTAGAATTGAGCTAAATTTATGACACAAGTTTTGGATTGATGGACACAATGAAATGAGATGTCTTGACATAAGTCTTATTGAGCAAGTAATCTTGATAAGTAAGCTACTTTTTATTTCCTGGAATAAGTAGATAAATGGTATTTGTTTGTTCTCAGTATTATTTAACCTGATAACAGGGAAATATGTCTATGTCCAGAACTGTTTAACAGTAGCAATGTTATGTTGGTGTCAGTTCCCCATATTTTATGGGATTAAAACACTTTAAAATTTACTGACTGGTATTAGGGCATGGTGTAAGACTTTAGAGAGCCTATTAGAAATTGTTAAAATATGCTACTCCAGAATGGACAATATGCTGGAGTTAACAGAGTAAATTTGGAAAATAACCAGAAAGAAGAAATCTAGGTTGCTGACACCACTGTAAGAAACTACTTTGATCAGAAAATCCACCTGTTTCAGCTCATAGCTTGCAAAGCAAAAGTTTCACATAAAATGTAAAAACTGATCTATCATTGAAAAATATAGGTGAAAAATTTATATAAAAAATCTTAAATTGTTTATGTAAGATGGATTATATCAACAAATGCAGAACATCATCTTTGCATTTAAATTGGTGGGTTATTTATTTTAAAATGTGTTTTAGCCCTGGCTGTGTGGCTCAGTGCACTGAGTGCTGGCCTATGGAGCAAGGGGTCACTGGTTCAATTCCTAGTCAGGGCACATGCCTAGGTTGTGGGCCGGGTCCCCATTGAGGGGCATGAGAGTGGCAACCGCACATTGATGTTTCTCTCCCTCTTGTTCTCCCTCCCTTTCCCTCTAAAAATAGAGAAGTAAAATCTTTAAAAATATAGTAAATTCTTCAGTGAGTTTTAAAGGACTATGTGCCTTTAAAGAAGAGGTTTAGTTTCTGAAGAGTTTTTAATGTTCTTTGTGGATCTAAACTGTTCTTCTGCATAGAGTTTCAAAAGGAATATATTCCGTAAACCTAGTCAAAGAATCACTCATTTTACATGACTGAATATGTCTATAATCAAATCAAGATTTATTTGATGCTAGACACTTACACCAGAAGTGACAGGAAAATATTAGAGATTAATTATTTTGTAGCAGATTAAAAATTTAAAATAAGCATAAAAGGTTAACTCACTTTCATAAAAATTTAAACCTTTTAATCTAAATTGCTAAGAGAATTACCAAATAGATTTGTATTCACTAAATTTTATGTTCAAAATGTATTGTCATTTTATAAGACAAAATACATCACGTTAAATCACCAAGGATACAAACTTAAATTTGTAGAATTTACGAAAAATAACATACGTAAGTACAAATTTTCGAGTATATAAAAAATGCATAATTATACAAATAATACAATGTATAACACCCCTAAAATGGTAATTGGAAATAGTTATCTTTCGTAGTTCTTGACCTTTCCTTCATCGTGTTGTTTTTAAAACAGTGGCCATTAAGCAAAGAGTAGCCATTTGGTAGTGTATAGTGGCTTTTTTTCCCTTTAGCATTCTCTCAGTGTGCACACATTTTATGTTTTCTGAACCACACATTATGTGACTTAACCTCTTAACATTTCTCTTACATAACTGGAGTACAGTTATTAAATTTAGAAAATTTAACATTGAGAATATATTTTTAAAATTCCACTCTACAGTCCATATTACAACTCTGTAATTTATCTCAGTATACTCTATATAGTACTTTTATCCTCTAGTATAGGATCCAACCCAGGATCAAGTATTCCATTTGGATAGCATGTCTCCTTAATATCTTTAATCTGTAACAATTCCTTAGCTTCTTTGTCTTTTATGACATTGACATTCTTGAGCATACAGGTCAGTTACTTTATATTTGTCAACTGTCAATTTGGGTTTGTCTGCTATTTCTTCATGATCTGATATTCTCCATTATGCTCAGGGTGTCATATCCTGAGGCACACGATAGATGCACTGTCTCTCAATGATGTTACTTTTGTTCACCCAGTACAGATACTGCTCCATTTCTCTGATACATACACACACACACGCACACCCAACAGCTACTACTACTTCTTAAAACTAATAATCTGTAGAGACACCTCATTATGCTTTTACCCTATAATTCCCTGAGTTTAATTTCAACTACTGTAATTAGAAAGTAATTTCAATTACTTTCTAAATATTGTGTTGGGTTCATTAACATATCTGCTAGAATTTCACTCATTCATTCTTTAACAGTTTGTTGTTCCCTGTCAATATTTTGATCTGGTCATATTCCTTCTATCATAGCTGTTGCATAATCCATGTTGATAATTCCTATATCAGATCTTTGCAAGTCTCTTTCTGTGGTCATGTTATTTTTTTCTAGTTCTCTTTCATGGTTCTTTGTTTCCTTGTGTGTCTGAATATTTGATTCTGATATCTGTGTGCTCCTTTGTGGAAATTCCTTAGAGCCTAGAGTTAAGGTAGTATATTTCTCTAGTGAGGATTTATATTTACCCGTGCCACATGCCTACAGCACTGCCAGTAAGATTCCAATGAAACAAATTCTCTCTGGTGACATGTGTTTGGAAGGCTGATCGCCAAAGAGCTAGTCTGTAGTTACGATTTCTTGAGAACGTGATTCTTCCTTTTCTATTCTTGACACTAAGGCCAACATTGTTGTCAGTTTTCTGGAAGTAATGTAACTTTGCTTCTGCTACACTCTCACATGACAGTACAATCCTTGGAGCGGGACTGGGGATGACTCAGCTTTGTAACAGGCTAGATCTCCTTTGGCATGCCACCATGCAGGGAGGCTCTAGACCTATGCTGACCAGTATGACAGCCACTATTAAAATGTGGCTCTTGAGTACCTGACGTGACTACTGAGACTAAAGAAACTGAATTTCTGCCCTGGCTGGTGTAGCTCAGTGGACTGAGTGTTGGCCTGTGAATCAAAGGGTCACCAGTTCGATTCCCCAGTCAGGGCACATGCCTGGGCTGCAGGCCAGGTCCCCAGTAGGGGGTGTGGGGGAGGCAACCACACATTGATGTTTCCCTCCCTTCCCCTCTGCCTAAAAATAAAATAAATAAAATCTTTAAAAAAAAACAAAACAATTTCTAATTTTACTTAATTTGAATGTATTTAAATTTAAATAAAAAACTAAAGCAGTGTAAAATATTTTCATTAAACATAACTTTACTGCTTTGGTAGAACTATATTTCACACAACTATAATAGTTTCTTTTAATGATAAAAATTTAGTGTTTGAATTAAGATATTATTTAAGTATAAATACACACCAGGTTTTAAAGACTTAGTATTTAAAAAGATACAATGTATCTCAGTAAAATTTTGTTAGTTACATATTGAGATAATATTTTGAATATAGTGGATTAAATATGATGCTATTTAATAAAATTAAAGTCATCTGTTCTCCTCTTTTAACGTTACTATAAAATTTTAAAGCACATGTGACTTACGTTATATTTCCATTGAAGAGTATTACTCTAGACTTTATTTTCTGTTCTTTTTGCCTCAAAAGGCTGTGTAAACTAGATTTAAATCACTGAATTTGGCAAATACCCTCAGAACAAAGCAGCTTTATAGCATTCTACTCTTTTGCTCTGAAGTACTTCCTTCACTCAGGCCAATGAAGCATCAAATACACCCGGGAGCACTTACTGAACTACAGGTTGCAGGGTTCCATCCCTAGAGTTTCTAATTAGTAGGCTTAGGATGGGGCCTAATAATTTACCTTTCTAACAAGTTCACAGGTGCTGCTGGTCCAATAATGGTGACTAAGAGTAAATAACCTAGATTTTTGTCTTAATACCCCATCTGCACTTTGATACTTTTAAGAAATTTGATATTTTATTCAGCTTTTTTTTAATGGGGTGTAGTTTTGCCATGAATATTATTTAAATTCTTGGTTATTCAAGTCCTCATTCCCTCTTTAACCTGCTCCAGTTAGGTTTCTGCCATCAATACTCCATCAGAACTGTTTTTGTCACCCAATTAACCACCACATGGGGTCAATTCTTTGTGCTGGTCTTAGTCAACTTGTTCTGACAATGTTGAATTTGACCAGAGCCCAGTGATCCTGGACAACATAATAAATAGTTAAATAAGTGCCATTACCCTTTGTGTGCTTACTGCAAAGAACTCCCCTTCCAATATGATATAGATAAGATTCATGAATGCCCGCATTACTTACTTGTAACAAGGCTAAACACTGGCTCTCTAACCTCTCATTCTTTGTTTTATGAATGATTAGCCTAATTATTTCTCCACATTGATCAATTAAAACAAAAATCTTGATTTGACTTAAACTTTTGTTAAATTTCTGTTGTTTTCCAGGCCCCTGAAGTCTGAGCTACCTACAGCCTGAGCCAGCATGCAGCCCCTTCCTGAACAACCGCTCCTAGTTGACCTCAGGAAAAAACATTCCCTGACTATCGCACTCTGTAACTAACACCTGGTTCCTTCTGGCCTTGTTTACTCTTCCCTAGAAAAGAAAAGCCCTTTTCTGTATGATCTCTGAAACATTTGAAGATCTCATGATTCACTCTGTTGCAATAGTCCTCCCTTTTCCTATTGTAATAATCTCTTTCAATAAAGTCTCTCCATTTTTATTTGCCAAACCCCAGCTCTTGAAATAGTTGCTCATTCTTCCCTCAGGTTACAGGAAACTACACTAATCTATTTTTTCTGTTTCACTGGTTGTTCCTTCTTAGTCACCCTTTGCCGGTTGCTCTTCTTTTTAACCTCTTAACATTGAACAGTCACAGAACATCCTTGTACCTCTTCTTCATTTAAACTTGTTCTCTTGGTGATTTCTCATTTAATCTCAGAGCTTTACTTCCCCCATCTACCCCTGAACAACCCAGCATAAACTTCTCCAGATCCCTACATCCAATCCAACTGCCAACTTAAGACATCCACTTGGACATTTAATGAAAGACTCAACCACAAATATTCAAACCTGAACTCTATGTTCTCCCTCAATGCATGAATTAGGGAAACAGATATGTAGAATTAAGGAATCATTCACTTTGCAAAAAGGCTCAAGAGGACTTAGCCAAATAGCATGCTTCTGAATGCATTTTAGTATGATCTCATACTAAAAATTACATTTATATGCAATTTTCAGTAATATCTATATGCTTTTCGTTTATGGGCCATTTAACATGTGGGATTCTTAAAGGCTATTTAGAAAGCATGGTAAAAACCCCAGACAAAAACTACATGAGGATAAGGAATTTCCCTCATTGTTAAATATTTTCACTTAATTCTCTGCTACTACAGCCCATACTACCCTCCTAAAACTTCATTCTTCAAATATGTCCTTCCATTCTGTGGGTTGTGTTTTTACTTTATTGATGTTTTCCTTTGCTGTACAAAAACTTTTTAGTTTGATGCAGTCCCACTTGTTTATATTTTCTTTTCTTTCCCTTGCCTGGGGAGATATATCCAGTAAAATATTGCTATGCACTATGTCCAAGACTTTCCTGCTTATGTTTCCTTCTAGGATTTTTATGGTTTTGGGCCTAACATGTAAGTCTTTGATCCATTTTGAATTTATTTTTGTGTGTGGTGTAAGAAGGTGGTCTAGTTTAATTTTTCTGCATGTATCTGTCCAATATTCCCAACACCATTTATTGAATAAACTATCTTTAACCTGCTGTAGGGTAAATGGAGACAGTCTGGCTTCCTCACCCAAGTGTCTAGGTAACGAAAGGGAAGCAATTTCTCAAAACCTTGAATAGGCCTCATAAAGTGTGTTTTCACAGCCTTGAGTCTGTGTCCAATAAGCGGTTCCCATAACATGAAGTGGGCTCGCATGTGCAGATCATGCTAGTTACTTAGCTTTTTGGCCTTTTGCCGGCTTTGTTTGTGCTAGTACTTAAGGAAGTAGGGGCTTTGCACTGTGCATGCAGACACAGACATGCAGGTGACATGCAGTGTGACACACAGCTTGCAGTGTGTGTGGATTGCCCACCCCCAAAGAAAGGCATGTCAGACACCCCAATGGCTCTGTGAATATTCTTCTGTCCACCAGAATCTTGTGAACCTGTCCAGTCTTGAAAGGTCACAGCACACCTACTATATGTACTTGCTCCCTCTGTCGAATATTAATTGGTGATACATCTGATAAGAGGTTAATATCCAAAATTTATAAAAAACTTATAAAACTCAACACACACAAAAAAAAACAACCCAATTAAAACATAGGCAAGGGACCTGAACAGGCACTTATCCAAAAAGGACATACAGATGGCCAACAGACATGTGAAAAGATGCTCAATGTCACTAATCATCAGAGAAATGCAAATTAAAACCACAATGCGATACCATCTCACACCTCTCAGAATGCCTGTCATCAATAAATCAACAAACGACACGTGCTGGTGAGGATGTGGAGAAAGAGAAACCCTTCTGCACTGTTGGTGGGAATGCAGATTGGTGCAACCACTGTGGAAAGCAATATGGAGATACCTCAAAAATTTAAAAATGGATCTGCCTTTTGACCCAGCGATCCCACTTCTGAGAATATATCTGAAGAAACCCAAAACACTAATTCGAAAGAACATAAGCACCCCTATGTTCATTGCAGTGTTATTTACAGTTGCCAAGATAAGGAAGCAGTCCAAGTATCCATCAGTAGATGAGTAGATAAAACAACTATGGGACACTGACACAATGCAATACTACTTGGCTATAAAAAAGAAAAGTTTACCCTTTGTGACAGCATGGAAGGACCTGGGGAACAGTATGCTAAGTGAAATAAGCCAGTCAGGGGAAGACAAATACCACATGATTTCACTCATACGTGGAATCTAGTGAACAAACTGAACTTACAAGCAAAATAGACTCAGAGAGCAGGATGACAGCTAAGGGGTGGGGGGGGAGGTTAAGGGATACAGAGACTGAGCAGAAAGGAAAAGGACTCATGGACATGGACAACAGTGTGGTGTTTGCCAGGGGAGGAGGCGAATATAAGGAGACAAATGGTAATGGAGGAAAAAAACAATTAAAATAATTTTTTTTAAACTTCATTCTTAAAGGCTTAAGATTTGTTAGTTACTAAATCTGTCCTTGAAGCCCTGACAGTCTTGACCTCTGGACACACACTCTCTTCGATATATAATGCTATAGTATTCTGGTCTCTCTCTCACTTTCTAGATTCTTGTTTCTCCAATAACCTAGGTTTACTGGTAGACTTCTAGTTTGCCTTTATGTTATCAGTGACCTTCATTTCTTCATGGCTTCAAATGATTACCTCTATTACATTAAAAAAGCAGTATTACCGTTTTATTTTTAAAACTTAAAGGATAGATGATGCGAACAAAATTCAAAATGCTAAAATGTTAAATGTAGAAAAAAAGAGACTTGGAATTCAGATACTTGCATTAAAGTCACCTCATACTATCTGTGCCCTTTTAACTTACCTGTTAGGATCTCAGTTTCTGCATTTGAAAAAAGCAGGATGAACTAATCAGATGGCTTCTTTATAGGTTCTGTTTTCTTGTTTTCACATTCTAGTTTATATTTTTAAAATTGTTTACAATGATATCTCTCTTCATGGCCTTTATTTCCATTTTTATAATTCTTATACAGAAAATGAGAGTCAAAAAGATTCTGTATGACAGAATATCTTAGATAAATGTTTTCAGAATGATAGGTTCTAGAGGTTCTGTGAAAACAGGTTAACCTATTTATTTGTTGTCAAAAGCAAAGCAGCTTGGTAAACAAGTTTTATTTATAGAGAAATGAATTTCGAATCATTCATGGGCTTGTTTATTTCAGAACTTAGTGTCTGACTACTTTCTAAGTAAGGCACCGATACACATTTTACTTTATTAACTTTTCCTTAATATTATATTTAGTTATTTAAAATAGTTCTCACTTTTACCTTTTGTACTTCCTATATGATTATAATCCTGCTTTAGCTTTTTAGTTTTCAGTCTGCTTGAATAATTCATTTACTTTAGTTTAACACATCAATTTTTATTTAAGTATCATCTGCTAACTTGAGTCATCTTAACTATTTGTCCTTGTAAAATTATATCCTAAAGTTAAAATCTAAAGCTATAGATCATTTGATTATTAAGGCTATCTCAACATATTATATTAACAAATATACTAAATTAGAATAACCTCCCCAAATTAAGTATGATATATACATATCATTTCATTTCCACTTACTTTAACATACAAATAAGACAACGCAAGTTTCATATCAGGGTGATAACTTCGTAAGTTATATAAATGTCTGGACACCATGTTGTACACCTGAAACTAATATAAACTGTAAGCCAATTGTAACTGAAAAAGTTTAAAAAACAAAAACGACAATGCAAGTTTACTCCAAGAAAAGATAAAAGAATTAAACAGAACAGCAGAAGACTTTGGGTTCACAAATTTTAAAAAATGATCATTCAGAAACATATTACCTTGCTTTGTCCCTCTCTGTACTCCCCAAATATTTAATGCTCCTACCATAATTTATTATTACAGTAACTGGCCAAATATATTTATGTCTGTATGTCTTGATAATGAAGGTTTCTTTTCTGCTTAGAATATCCTCAGTTTTTTCAGTTTGTTTATTTAGATTTATCTTATTCTTCTGGGCTCAGCTAAAATGTCCTGGGCAGAATAAATCACTATCCCTTTTTTATTTCCTACAGTATTTCATTTATAATTTCAATACAGCTTGCTATTTACTTTTCCTTCTATTACCATTATTTATTTTCATATCCAAATCCATTACACTGTACACTTTTCGAAGGTAGGGGCTGTAGGTGTTTCCCCTGACACTTTTTCTCAAAAAATCTACCCCAGTACTTACAATAGCTACTGTGTTTGCTCACTAAGGAACAATGGTCTTCTATCTTCCTATTTTTGACTCAAATAATTATGTCTATTTATGCTACTTTTAATAACTCCATTTCTAACACTATTTTACTCACATTAACACAAAAGATTAAGTAGCAATTAAAGAATATAAAACTAGAAATGCAAAGGTCCTTTTGCTATAATTGCATAAAAATTTAAAATAATTTCTAATTTCCTCAGTTGGCTCACTTTTCACATATACACTATGCATTACCTTTCAAAAATAAATTAAATAGTGTCATTTTAAGAGAACTTTGTAAAGATAGTATAATAGGCATTCTTTATAAATTCACTAAATTGTTCTATTCTTTAAGGTATTATTTTAAACACAAAGAACCTAAACTATTTTTAGATGAATAATTCTCTTTTGATAAGCCAGATGGTGAAAGACAGATACCATATGACCTCAGCTATAGTGGAACCTAATCAACAAAATAAACAAGCAAGTAAAATAAAACCAGCAACAATGAAATAAAAAACAAACTGACAGTAACCAGAGGGGAGGATGGAGAGGTGTAACAGGGAAAAAGGAGGGGAAGGGTCATCAAGGAACATGCATAAATAATCCATGGACAAAGCCAAATGGGGGAAAGATTGAGGGTGGGAGGTGAGGAGGGGTGGGGTTGGGGAAAGTAGTGGCAGGAAAATGTTGACGTGGGGATGATGGGATGGGGTGCAGGGTAGAAGGGAAAAAGAGGAGAAAAAAATGAGACAACTGTAATAGCATAATCAATAAAATAGAAAAATAAAATTTTAAAAATAATTCTTTTGAATGATAAACATTATACACTTAAAACTAGGGTTTCAGTAATATTTTCTATGTGTTTAATAAATGCCAGACCACCTTAAGTATTTATATAAACACAATATTATTTTAAAAGTCTCTAAAATGTATTTAAAATTGATGAGATCAATATATATAGTTTTAGAAATTACTTTAATATTTTTCAGAAATAATTTTAAGCATACCACTGTAAATTATAATTTTTGTTTCTAAATCTAAAACTATTCTCCAAAATTCTGTTATTTGCAACAGGTACATAACAAAGATTCCATTCAGTGCCTGAGGTACTTATATTATAGAGTCATCTACTCAAATAAAATATTCCCACCAAAATGTCACAAATAATAGTGTTGATTTTTATTCTCTGCATGCTGAGATTTCCTAGTTCGTGTTTAAATAAATATGGCCACACAAGTCCATCGCCACTCATTCCACTCCATCTCCACGCCATGTATCAAATCTCACACTTTAATTTGCTTCTTCATTTCTCTCCATCATTATTTTTATTTAAAGTATTCTCTTTAAAAAAAACTACCCTGCCACTCCACATTCAATGATCATATTTCTGTCATTCTCTTCCAAGTATGCATAGGTAAAATTAAATTTGGAGATTAGACTGATAACAGAAAAATGTTGAAAAATATAAATCAAATCCACAAACCTAAAGGGTATGTTCTTGTACCACAAAGTAACATTTCAAAGCATACGTCAACTGAAAGATTAAGTATTAAACAGTTCAAAGAAGTCATTTTAAGCACTGTAAATTAGATTACACTGAAAAAGAAAAATGCTGAGTGTGATTTATAAAAAAGTTACTGTCAAGTATCACTTGACTAAAGCTTATTGATCCATAATGTACAAATTCACTCAGCTGAAGGCATTTTTAATGCCCTGTTTACGTAAGCATGAAGTAATTCTGAAATCTTTTTTTTTTTTTTTTTT
>PVJD01007385.1:0-85357 GCA_004026545.1 Mormoops blainvillei
AAATCTCATCCCATGTATAGAATCAGCTCAGATTTGAGGTCAAGGATCTCATCATATAGATTAACTCCAGGCAGTAATGAGGTTACTAAGATTTAGTCCTTCTAACGCTGAAGACCAGTGAAATAAAGCAATGAGTTATCTGATATTCACCCTTGGGCACACATACACACCCAATATACAATACTGGAACAGACAGAAGTTAACTACTATGGAAACTCCTGTGAAAAGGGAAATGAGACACATAGAAGTTACTGTTCCATCACAATTCTGAAATCCAGTTGGATTCATGTTACTAGTTACTTTATTGGGGCTCAAACTTTCTCCCTGGTTAAGATTTTCTGTAGCTCTTAACTTTATTCTCTGGAGTCTTGGTTCTTCCTTCTAATTCTGTGACTATTGTTTATGTACGTCTCTCATTTCTATGTTTACAATAAAACTGAGTAGTTTTCTTGGTCTGCTTGCTACATGACGAAAGTTACAGAACCAAAGGCCATGTTTTCATTTTCTTTACTTTCATTTTATTATATTTCTATCACTTTTAACCCAAGTTGGTATGATTACTTTAAATGCTATATATTTTAAATATGCCTATTTATAATCCACTTTAGTAGACAAAACCATGCCTATGAATATGTGAGGAAAGCCCGTATCTATCTTGAGCTCTGTGTGAAGCTACTATAAGACAATGCCCTTAAAAATCTTAGAAACAGTATTGTCTGTCCCAGAGGGACTAAGAGACATATACCTAAGATTCTTAGATTTGTTTTTTGGTTTTGTTCTGTTTTACTGAGGTGGTATGTGAGATAGTACTTTACATCCTTCTGAAATCTTAACAAAGTATACTAAAGGCATCCCCTTGATTCCCTGAGCACAAAAGAGGAGGGTATTTGGCAATGTCTGGTGAAATTTTTGGTTTTCTCAAATGGGTAGATGCTAATGGCATCTAATAAGTAGAAAGAAATGGAAGATTCTGCTAAACATCCCACAATGCACAGGATTCCCCCATCCCAACAAATAATTATCCATCCTAAAGTGTCAGTAATACTGAGGTTGAGAAGCAGTACTCCAGGCCATTTATTTGAGAATACTTCCTTGGAATGAAAGAGTTTCTGAGAGCTTTAAAATTTCCTCCAAATTCTAATTGAAAATGAAAAGACTGTTTTTAGAGTTTATTTCCATATTCAAAACCATGTTTCAATGATCTATTTTTATGCAACAAACTGTACCAAAATTAATGTCACAAAACAACTACATATTGACAAACCCATCTAATCATTTATAGTATTGTCCCAAGTTGGTCAACATTTAGAAATGTTGAACATTTAGATTAAAAAAAAAATCCTTGGGACTTTTAGCAAATAAGTTAAAGTAACAAAAAACAAGTAAAATATCATGTGTGAGAACCTAAGGAAGCAACATTTTTGTAAAGTATGCAAAGGAAGAAAATGTAACCCAAAGTATAGTCACAATGTATACTTCATGTAAAAGGTCACAGGAGAACAAGCAATTAGAACTTAGGGAATTTCATGTTACTCCACTCCAAGGGCTCTACCAGGAGTGAGTTTCAGCGAATCACAAAATAACTGCCATCACTTTAGCATGAAGTCTGGAAATAACCACTGTGTGCATCTAATTGTGGAAGTAAAAAATGAGGTAAGGATATAGGGGTTGTATGCATAGAAAAATATGTATAAATAATATAAAATCTGGAGGGTAAGAGGCAGGCAAGGAAACCAGCTTTTTACTTAGAACTTTGGCAAGTATATTGAAAGACTTAAGTGTTTGTCCTGACTTTTCTATAAAAATTGCATGTAAGCTTAGCTAAATAATCTAATTGATTAGGGAAAGTTCTTCTTTACAGTACAATTTCTCTAATAAATGTGAAAGGAATGCTCAAATTAGAAAATCACCACTTTGGCTTTAGCCTTGATTAGGGACAGGTAAACCACTCAGATAATCTTAAATATATTCTTGTCAAAATTTTTTTTTATATTGTCATTAGAATCTCTATTAAAAAGGTTTTGTATTTAGCCCTGGCCGAGTGGTTCAGTTGACTGGCATGTCATTCCATATGCCAAAAGACTGTGAGTTTGGTTCTGGGTCTGACCACATGTCTAGGTTGCGGATTCAATCTCTGGTTGGGTGCTTACTGGAGGCAACCAATTGGTAGTTCACTCTCACATCGAAGTTTCTCTCTCTTTAGCTCTGTCTTTTATCCTCTCTCTCTAAAATCAAAGAACATATCCTCTGGTGAGGGCAAATAAAAAGATTTTGTATTTAATTTCATCATTTTTAAATTCCACTGTATACTGTTTAAATAAGAGATTAACATTACATAGCAACAAATCATTGCCTTGTTGAGGTCCTGGTTTAATGAATGAATAATGGTGGTTGACTCATGACTCACACATCAAAGCAGCAGGTAAACAAAGCTGGTCACTGGAATGCACCACATACTGGGATAGAATATTTGTTGTATGAAAAGGTCTATGCTATTGATGTACTTGAAAGAGATTTGCTTCTTGAATGTTTTTCACTCTGGATCATTTTATTCTTTTGCTAGTTGTGTCCATTTCCCCATGCATAATGCAAAGGTAAACTCTCCTTTATTCTTTCCTTGATTCTAAATAATTAAGTTTATAAGTGTGATTTGACAGTGCCTGCTAACTAAGATACATTTCCTCATTTTCACAAACTTTTGCTAAAAGCTGATGTTCTAATTTTCCTTTCCTTGTTCAACTTGCTATTTCAGCAACTTCCTCGGTGTCCTTGGACTTGATTCTCATTCATCTCTATTCCCTGAATGATTCATCTACATTATTTGAAGTGGGTGGAGGCCTTATACATAAAAGAAATAGGCAGCCTACAGAATGGGAATAAATATTTGCAAATCATATGTCTCAGAAGGAGTTAATATCTAAACTACATAAAGAACTTGTACAACTCATTAGCAAAAAGCAATATGATTTAGAAGTGTGCAGAGGAACTGAATAGTCATGCTATTTCTAAAGAAGACACGCAAATGGCCAATAGATACATGAAGAGCAACTCAATATCACTAATCATTAGGGAAATGCAAATTAAAACCACAATGAGATATCACCTCAGAGTTGTTAGAATGGCTGCCATCAAAAATGCAAGAGACAAGTTGGCGAGGATGTGGAGTAAAAGGGAACCACTGTGCTTTGTTGGTGGGATATAAGTTGGTGCAGCCACTATGGAAAACAGTATGGAAATTCCTGAAAGCTAAATAGAACTGTAATATGATCTAGAAATTCTATTTTTGGGTATATATCCAAAGGAAATGAAGTGAGGATATGAAAAAAATATCTGCAACTTTGTGTTCATTGCAGCATAATTTACAAAAACCAAGATATGGAAACAACCTAAAATGGATCAATGGATAAAGAAGATGAGAGATTATATATATAATGGAATATAATTCATCCATGAGAAAGAAGAAAATCCTGCCATTTGTGACACACAGATGTTCTTTGAAGGCATTATACTAAATGAAATAGACAAAAAAAGGGCAAACATTATATAATATCACTTACATGTGGATCTAAAAAAAATCAAATTCATAGGAACAGAGACTAGAAAAGTCCTTCCTAGGGGCCAAGGGTGGGAGAGGTTGGAAAAAGATCCAAACTCTTAATTATAAGATAGATGCTGAGATGAGGATCTAATGTCAAATGTGATGACTATAGTTTATTACACTGTACAGTGTATCACATAATTGAAATTTACTAATAGAGAAGAACTTGAATGTTCTCATCAACAATAACAAATAATACATAACTAACTAACTAACTAACTAAATAAATAAATAAATAAAGTGATAAATGTGTGTCAGAGCCCAGCTGTTCAACCAGGGTAGGTTTTGGTGCTGAGAGGCCCAATTGAAAGAAAGCACGAGGAGCCAACAGAGGGGCCACACTTCAAGCCGCAAGTGCACGTTGTTACTGGTTACATGGGTTTTTATGAATGCTTAGATAATAGTACCATCATGCCACAGTTGCACAGGACAGTTTTGCTTATGTCATGTTTACATCAGGAGCTCATGTGTACAATGACTCATAGTTCTGGGCTGCCTGCCCTGGATTGACCTTCAGGGGACCCCTCACAATATGTTAATTAATTCACTAGATGTTGGGAATCCTTTCCCAATGTATACTTCATGATGCACACTTTAAATATCTTACAACTTTATTGATCAATTATATATCAATAAAGCTAAAAGTAAAGTGGATAAAATAAGCAAAAAAAGTTTATTGTAAAAAATTATGTTCATTCAAATTTATAAACTTCTTTAATCAGTTTTCTTTTATTCGCTAAGGGTAGATTGTAATTAGTCACTAATGGCATCACTAATGTAGTTCTAATTATCTTAACTAGTTAACAAAGACTAGGCATATCTTCATGAAATTAAAATGTCACTCTAACAGATTGGCTTTAAAACCAGCACTGAATCTCACATCTGTCTCCTCAGAGTTTAAATACCTGTCTCAGAGGATCCAGGCCCTGGGGGCTCATCTCACTCACTGATATTGCAGTCATGGTTCTTTTTACTATCACCTAATAAATGTCTGTATTTTGGATGGAATATGCATGTTTTCTACTCATTTTATATAAAATTCACTGATTCTTCTACAGCTTTAATTTAAAAGAGTGGAAACAATTTAGCTGCAAAGGTAATGCAATCCATTCCCATAAAAGTATGCATAGCTGAGAGGAATCCTCTTAGAGTTCTGATAATTATTTTTCACAGTAGGAAAATGGGCAGGAGTGTATGCACAGGGTGGCTGATCAGCTAGATTCAATGGTCCAATTTGCCTTATTGAAATTGCCTATATTCTTGATAATGTTTTGTAGCAATAATGTTGTTATAAATTATAAAGGCTAACAATCTGATTTGCATTCAAATATATAGAAAACATACATCAGATTGTAATTGATATATTAGTGAAGAAACCAGCAGGGTGGTAAAGATGATTCAGAAGAAAATTTGTTGCACAGATTATGTATCTTCACTACAATAAATAATGCTGGCATGAGATTGTTAGGTAAGACACAAAACTAGTTAATGCCCTGAAGAGCAATAAAATTATAACCATTATTGTTATTTTTCCTACAAGGTGAAAATTATTTGCATTTCTAGCTGCCAAAATTATTTATAACTTATTACATTTTCAAAAGTCTAATATTATGTTGGCCTAATTAATAGTAATCAATAAGTCAATGAATGGTACACTAGATGATTAGATAACACTTGATTGGGCATATTAGACAATGTAGCACTGTAATATTAAAAGCACATCCATTTTAGCCCTCTTTTCAATTGTTAGAATATATTTTATTAACAATTATGGTTTTCTGTAAATGGTAACTCCCCTTTTTACTATTCTAAAATTTTTAGAAGCAGAAACACATTCTCCAGAGAACCAAGAAAACCCAACATTTTGTGGTATAGCCTTGGATTGATACATGTAATTGTCTTATAGGGTCCTTAAAATAATTCTTAAAAATATGGGCAGGTTCCTGAGTTTTGGACTTACTTATGCTAAGATGACAAAATCGGAGCAAGTGCACAGTGCCTGCATTAGAGTTCTGTCGGGGAGCTCTGTGTATGCACCGCAGCTTTTTTATGCCTCATCTACACACAATAGAGTATAAAGATGATGTATTATAGGTCTGTACACCTGAAACCTATAGAATTTTATTAACCAATGCTACCCTGATAAAGTCAATAAAAAATTAAAAAATTAAAACATGTACATTTAATTATAGGTTATATATATTTTTCTAAAAAGAGGGAATTTATGACAAAATCATTGTGGTGGTGAAGAGAGACTGTGTTCAAGAAGTTATCAAACAAATTATTTAAAATACCTGATATAGCCCTGGCCGATGTGGCTCAAGTTGGTTGGAGTGTCTTCCTATAACACAAAGGTTGCTGGTTCAATTCCTAGTCAGGGCACATACCTCGGCTGCCGGTTTGATCCCTGGTCTGAGCATGTACTGGAGGCCACCAGTCAGTGCTTCTCTCTTGGGCTGATGTTTCTCTCTCTCCCTTCCTCTGCCCTTTCCACTCTTCCAAAATATAAAATAAAATAAAATAAGTGATATCTACATGTTAGAGGTAGAAGATAAGACTAAAAAGACAGATTGGACCACATTTTGTTTTGAAATACCATTCTGTGACTTTTCTAAAGGTGACAAGAAACTGGGAGCAGGTGAAATACTTTGATTAAGAAAGTGATATATACACAAAATTTTTCTTGTATTTTATTAAAACTAAAATTAAACTGGCATTTATTGGAAGTTGGCTTAAAGAGCGTGCAGACTGGAAGTAAGGAAAAAAGTTAGCAGACCACTGCAGTAGTAGAAATAGAATCAAAGGAGAGCCTCAAACCAAATAGTGGTATAGAGTGGAGAATAGCATTGCTCTTGAGAGCAAGGGGGAATTAAGTAACGATGGCTTTAGGAAAGAGTCTGTGTTAGACATGTTAAATTGCAGATACTGATTTAGAGTAGAAAGATATCATAAAGATAAACCAGTTCAAATGCTTTATAGTACAAATGAATAAGCTGAAACTCAGTTTAGGTTTGGAGGTTCAATTGCAGATAGATATTTATAAGACATCAGCAGGTGCAGACAGTTAAAGCTTTGGACATGAATAAAATCATAGGGAAGAATTGTGCAGATAGAGAGTAAAAAGAGAATAAGGCAGATCTTCTGCCAATATCTACATTTTTTAGATAAAAGGGTAAGAAACCAGAGAGGAGAAAGCAATCTAAGAGCGTTCAGTTATAAGGTAAGAAACAAATTGGCATTGTGACTTATGAATGTTGAGTGTTGATTATTGTTTAGCATTAAATATTGTCACATCTCAAAGTCTGAGTAAAGGTCATTGATTTTTATTCATTAACTCTTTTAGTTTCTTTATCAATCAAAAAGTATTTATTAGATTATTTATAATATGCTCAGCTGTTTTGTAGATATTTAAGAGATAATACTAAACAAAAGGAAAGGTGTGACTCATACCTTTAAATGGCTTATAATTTTGTGGTGAAGAGCCAATATTTATCAAATAATCACTCACATAAATATTTGGAACTTTATTCAGTGCTAGGAATAAGCGATCTGCATTCTGTGGGCATTGATGGTCCTGGATGTATATGTGAAGGGCTGCGTGGTACAGGATGGAGCTTCAAAAAGGGCCTTACTTTAGGTTATGATCTTTTAACCAGAGGCTCAAGAATGAGAAGTTAGGAAAGAGATAGGATGGTAGCTTTAGAAATCATCACAAAAATTTTTAAAGTTTACATGTATTCATACATACGTATTTATAAAATTTAAGTGAAAGAATCAGTCATAGGGGCCTTACTTCACTTGTAAGGGCCTTCGAGTTATCGAATTTTGCATTTTTTTCAGAGAAGACAATTATGAACCCTTTTTGGGGACTCCATCACATGTTACATTCATTCACATAATTATTATGTAGTGATAACTGGCCAGAGAATTCCACTTGGAGTTTGGTGCAAAGGGTAGGAAATTATTGCTTAATTATGTAGCATGTCCAAGACAATAGAGCCAACAGCTGGTGGAGCTAGCTAAGCTTTGGATACTGGTTTTCTCATTTAATAAGGCTTTAGCTCTTTCATGAGCCTGCAACAGTCATTCACTGACAGATATTGTTCATTAACTAAAAGTCAGTTTAATACTTTAGCTCCTTGTTGATCATTATTCTCTTCATTAGTATAGCTCTCAATACATGCCTTATTTGGAACAGTTAAGTAGAATAATGACTAACTCCTATTGAGATAGCTTGCTTCTGACTGTATTTTATGTGCAAAATTCACATGCGTGCTTTTTGACTCTATGAACCATAGCTCATATGGATCTTTCAGGAAAAGTTCAACTCATTTATAGCAACAGATGTTTACCACCACCCATGCTCAATTAAAACCATAATTGTCATTTGGTAATTACAAGGACTTATTTAAAAAAGCAGTTGACAAGCAACAGGATGAATGATCCAGAATCTGTAGGTGACAAACTCTTCCCTTTTTTTTGAGTAGCTGAGGCAAAGCCTCCTTTTCAAATATGACAGGTTTTCCTAAGTAACCAGCATTTCCTTCTGGGATATTTGGGACATTCTATGAGAACAGTCACGTAAAAGCCTTTTTTTTTTTAAGTTTTCTTTGCAATAATAAGAGATGTTTTCTAATTCAGTATGCAGAGAAATTTGTTTCTCATTGGAGAAATGAAACTAGTACAATATTAGAATATTTTTATAGGCAAAAGGATCTTAGAAAAGATGTTGACAAAGAAATCCCTGTCAAAAGATAACCCTAAAAATGATAGGATGAGATATAATAAATCTCTCTTTTTGGTGAGATCGCTGTAAAACTAAAAATATTTCAAATGTCAAAGGAAGCCATTTAAATAAGGGGGATAATGGTAATGAGAAAAAGTACAGTAAAACAAAGAAATAAATGAATAAAAGCAATTTAAAAAAATTCAATAACTGCTATCATTTCTCTGCTTGTTTGGATTATTGTATATTAAATTTTTCACAAATAAATCATATATTCACCTAGAAAGTTTGGAGTTTGTACAACTATTAAATAGAACTACAGCTATTTTACGTACTTTTTATTTTACTAAATTAACTAAAGAAGCTATAATGCACTGACCCATACTACTGTGACTGTAATGTCTCATATTTGACCTTAATTTCCTGAAAGAACCTTTTCGAAACTACTAAATTAATTGAAGAATCTTATGTACTCACACCTCTTGATTCCTGATTCCTATAATTAAAAAGAGGGAAATTACTCCTAAATTTCATGGAGTTGAACAAAGCAAACATTCATTATTAGGACAATAACAAAGGTGATGTTTTGTCCAATAATATTAAGTCACTAACTATGACTTTTACACATCTATCTACTCTATAATTTTACATCCCAGAAAAATTTTCCTTACCTAACATTAGTTTATTGGAAGAATTTCTCATAAAAATGCATGAAAATAGAAAATAAGAAAAATATTTATTTCAGGTCCATCTTCTCCTATCCGGTGAATGGTTTGATGAAATGATGACTATGGAGTAACATGTATAGAAAGCCACAACATTAGTCTACGAACGGGTGCAGGGAGCTGGAGAGCAGAAAGTCAGGGAGATTCTCAATTCCAAAATCCCTATCACACAGGAACTGAAGATATTCCAGCAACTGTACAGTCCTGCAGGGTGTCTAGCCCCTGGCCTGCAGCCCCTGTGTAGGTCAGGATGGCTATGAAATGCGGCCCAACACAAAACTGTAAATTTACGTAAAACATTACGAGGATTTTTTTTGTGTGATTACATGTCGCAATGTATTTAATGTGTGACCCAAGACAACTCTTCTTCCAGTGTGACCCAGAGATGCCAGAAGTTTGGACAGTCCTGCACAACATTTATTTTAGAATGAAATTTATTAGAGAATGATTATTTGGAGGACCCAGGGAAAGGGAGCACATAAGGATAGGATATCTTTAGTAATAAGGTGTGAAGAACAATGATTAGGTTTTTATGAATATGGGATTCGTAAAGACCTCACCTTAAATCTAAAAATCACCTTAGAGGGAAAGAGTAGAGATGAGAGATGGGATGCACGGTTGAGTGGTTGTGGAGACATAGTGGACGACTGTCAGCTTTATAATTTCTTGACCTTCGAAACCTTTCCACTGATGACTTGGTTACTCCCAACTACATTTAAAGGGAAAAATTAACATTTCATTTTAACATATTAAACAAGGCTTAAACATGCTCAGGAGACCTGACAAGATACTCATCTCAGTCAGTATGAGACTCAGTGGAAGTCCTGCTTCGTTCTTTTTTAAAGTTGATTTTTGAATGAAATTGATGAAGACCCTGAATAATTGTGGGGCTGGTCCCATCAGTGGGAAGCTCTGATAAGAGTATATATAGCAGAGGTGACTTGTGTGTGACACAATTTCCACCAGCTCCACATTATCACGTACCTCAGATTATTACCTTCTTCGGCTTATTTATTTAAAAAAATTTTAATTTATTTTAATTTTAGACAGAGGGGAAGGGAGGGAGAAAGAGAGGGAGAGAAACATCAATGTGTGGTTGCCTCTCATGTGCCCCTTACTGGGGACCTGGTCCACAACCCAGGCATGTGCCCTGACTGGGAAATCAACCTGCGACCCTTTTGTTCGCAGGCCGATGCTCAATCCACTGAGCCACGCCAACCGGAGCATTACCTTCTTTGGTTTATTACCTACTACTGTTGCCTACCTGACTCTGCCATGGCCTGGAATGATATACGGGGTATATTTGTGAGGCTAATATTCTTTCAGAAAATTTTCTAAAGAAAAAAATGCAGAGAGGTTTCTATTGTTATAAAATACTGGCATTATGATTCAAAAGTCAAATCTCTAGCACAGACAGCTAAATGAAATTATTTGTCAAATACTGTGAATTTATAAAAAATACATGTTTATGGTTATATAAATGATGGAGCTACTCAGCCCCTTTTATTAGATACCATGCAGCCATAGACTATCGACTTTAAATTACAGAACCGTGATGACATTCTGAGATTCTATGAATGTTTTGTGATCTTAAATATCCTCTCTTTGGAAAAGCTAGTTTCAAATTACTTATTGTAGCTGGTGGCTAATGTGTTTGTGCCCCCCTAAAGTGTTTTTGCTGTTTCCTTTCAGGCATTAAAATGATGAGTCAAAGTATAATTTTCAAAAATTAAAATATAAACATGACTGTCATAGAAGTAGAGAATGAACATATATCCAAAATTATTTTATTCATAAATAAAGCTAGCAGAACTGTATAGGTGGTTCAAAGAATATTTGAGGAACTGGGTATGTACAGACATTTAAAAAGAAAAAAAAGTGTTAAAATAATATTGTTATTCTGTAAGACATTCAAACGCCTACATTTTATAGATTAATATCACATATACCAATAACACCATAACCTAAGGAGTTTTTGTTTCTGTTCAGAGGTAACATTTACATGTTTACTGAGAAAAATCTACAATTTAATAACTAGCTGGATACATCTAGGACTTTAATCAGTAGTAAATTGCAAGTCACAGAAATAACATCTCCTTAGAAATTAAATTATCCTCGGGTGAATTTTAAAATACGTTATGACCATGCCACTTTTCCTTTACTGTATTTGAAGTTTTGCTTACTTAAAAAAAATGTTTTGATGTATAAGTAAGTGAAAATAATTTTTTAAAAAAGAATCAACCACGTGCTATTGTACACATACATTACTTCTCTGAAGTATCCGCTGGCCAAGAATGTGTTAGGGCGTGAAGTGTGAGTTCATCACTACTGGCCAAAGAATCTCAACTTTGCTTAAGGTTGTCGGGATGGTAGTATCCAAGACACAATGGTAAATTTCAAGGTGACTGCCGTATTTATGTGGGGATCATACATAATATTACTAACTTGAATGCAAATCTATGAATCACAGAATTGATGGAATCATTGAAAAATAACTCCAGCAAATTTATCTTTAATACTAATATGCATTGCTTTTTTATCCCAAAGAATTTATTGTGTGTCAATTTACATCAGAGTGGTTAGGGTAACTACAACAGTTGTAATAGTGTATTAATTTAGAAGGAACATTCCAGTATACTTCGTTGCCTATAAATCAAATTTATATTCTATCTAGAATGAGGAGATTAATGATAAAATAAGATAGATGTATAAAGTAAATTGTGATTATGATGAAGGAAGGGCAAAATAAAGAAGGCAAAACTATACAAGAATGCCCCTGATTCCATTTTTGGTATTTGGCTGCTGATAGTTTTCAAGCCTCATCACAACCCTTTCCTCTTATGCCACACATCTAAGCAAAAGCTGATATGAAAACCTGGGAAGTTAAAGAAATGGGAGCCCCGTTATTCCTGTGTGTAAGAGAGCTCACCTAAGCCTCACCTTCTCATCACCCTAATGAAACCCCTAGCCAGCCTCCTTTTCCTACATTTCCATGCCATTTGGACCTGCAAAGTACATTGCCCTTGCTCTCCCTAGAGAAATTTGTTCTGTATGTGGCATAATCAGTCTTAGTATCAGAAAAAAGTGTGTGTGTGCAGGATCCATACTCAATGACGTCTGATCACACAAGGGGACAGGGAGTATTATTATTGGGAGAAGGGCTACAGAAGACTTCACTGAAGAGAAACCATTTTAATGAAAACCCAAAGGAGGTAGGAGTGTGAATCACGTGGATATTTTGGAGACTATTCCAGGAAAAGAGAACAGGTTGTGCAAGTGCCCAGAGGCAAGGATATGCTGTGAACTTAAGAAACAGCAAAAGGGCCAATGAGGCAAGAGTTGGGAGAGTAGGAGTAAGTATGACTAGGGAAGTAATTGTTGAAAAGCAGATCAGGTAAGACCGAATGACCTATCTTTAGGGTACTTTGGCTTTTTCTGTAAGTAAGACGCAAAGGTCCTAGACAAATTTTCAGCACCCTTATGGTTATATAGAATGAGGATATTTGAATTTTAAATATAGCAAAATCACTCTGTTGCTGCTTTTTGGAATGGTCGATGGTTGTGTGTAGATATGACACGAAACACTTGGGGGGTAAGAAATGGTAACAAGGTTAGACCTGTGTGGTAGCAGTGGAAGTGGTAAGAGGTGGTCATTCTCTCCCAAAGGTGAACCAACAGTATGTCCTCAGGTTGGGTGTAGAGTGAGAACAAGACTGAAAGGTTCATGGCCTACATAGATGGACACATGGGTTGGGCATCATACATCTTATAATAGGGAAGAATAGTGAGGTCAAACACAATAAGATGAAAATGATATTTTTTATGTCATAGGAGTGAACTTTAGGGACAGGGATCAATATGACCAAGCAATGGGGGGTATTGTAATATGTGCACAAAGAAAAGAAAACATTTCAGGTTTGATTTTTTAAGCTACGAGAGAGGAAGATGGAAAACAGGAAGCCCCTCCAGGTTCAGAAAAGGCTGAAGTTCCCAGGTATAATGATTACTCGCTATGGCCTGAATTATCATGTTCACACCCAGCAACTGTCATTTCATCCACCCCTGGCCTTAAAGAAGTTTGCACATAAAACAGTGTACCTGGTTCCTTCCCTTTAATTCACCAACTCATAAATGAAAAGCAGAGACTTCTGGTGACCAGTCAACTTGCAGTAAACCCTCTTCTTGGGTTGAGCTGTTGATTAAGGTAATTTGTAGGTTTAAGAAAGGCTTGAAGGACATTTTAAATACCTGATTTATTTGTAATGAAACATTAGAGATACACTCACCGTAATGTAATGCAAAATATGCCCCGATTCAATTAAAAAATTAGTCACTCTGAGCACGAATTTCTGAGCTGGAGTTTGACTTTTCAACCGTTGTGCGCTGGTATCTTGTAGGCACTGCTTGTGTTTAACATAGAACGAATCAAAACCTATAGGAATTTCTACCATAATCTCTAACTATTGAACCAAAGGGCTATAAATGTGGTTCCTGTTATTTAAAATCTTCATGTTGGATCCAGTCATTAGGCTACAATTCTCTAGATTATGTAGGTGCTCAGGAAATTTTTAATCATTTCCTAATATAGAGTGCAGATCCCTCTGCCCATTGTTTTCAATTAGTCACTGGATTTATTTAGATTCTAGATACTTTAAAAAAAGTCTGTTAATGTCCATATCAGTTTCTTCATCACTGTCACCTATTTCTGGTGATGAAAATGCTCTGGAATTAGATAGTGTTGTTGGTCGTACACTCCGAGTATACTGAAAAACTGAATAGACTGAACTGTACAGTCTAAAGGATGAGTTTTGGATATGTGAATTATATCACCAAAAAATTGTTACGTATATGAAAAAATCTTATTCATACCAACCCTGACATCCTGCTGATTGCCTCTCAAGGAAATGTGCTGATGGCATGGGGTATGTCTCAGGCTTTCTCAAAAGCTGTGAGCGTGTGCGAATCATCAGACAGTCCTGAACGATGACTCTCATCATGTAAGCATTAATGCTGGCTGCTCACTTTCTTCTCTGCTCTTAGGGTCATAAATAGCTAATAGGTATTCTATATCATCCTAAAAGGAGAGTGGTACTATGATTTACTAGTTTTGATTTCATGGTAGAATAATAAGTACTCAACTTAAAGAGCTGTCCAAAATGATGTATGTTTACAGCATAATGTCCCCATGAACGTGGTAACACTATTTTGCCATTAAGCTGAAAACAGAATAAAGAAGGTTTTAGTTATTTATTTAAGGTCACATAACAACTTGGTAGTGGAAGATCCATGGATCTTAGTACCATCTTTTTCACGTACATTGGTGACTTGTTACCTGCCCATTTTATTAAAAATGAATCTAGTCAACTATCGGGATATTTCGATGCAGTTATTGATACACTAGGGTTTGTAAACTTGTGGCCCATAGGCCAGATGTATGTTTGTTTTCATTTGTGTCTTACAAGGTTTCAAACATAGGTAAGCATTATGTTACGGTCTAAATTCAAGCTACTTAGTACCCATTGTCTATTATCTGCCCATTGCAATACATTTGTTGATTCCCGAGCTCCACCAGCTTAAGGACTCCAGTTTGAGACCCTTGTTTTGGTCATCTTAAAGCTGAATTATCTCTGATAGCTGTATATGACACCAACTAAAATGACAATAACAACCCATGCCAGACTTTGCCTGAATAGTCTTCTTAGTTAAAATAACCAGACTGATTGATTACCAGGGTTAATTTAAGGTCTCAGAAGCCTAGCTTTGTTTATTCCAAGTTTGGTAAGATTTTGAGGCATTCAACATTGTTTACCAAATATTCTGATTTCCTCCCTGCAATTCTCCATCCTTATGCGAAGGCTTTATATCATTGTTCTCTAGAACTCACAAGTGGCCATGTGAACTTGCTTTGTCATTTTAGGCAGAAATTTCATCACCCTGAGCATGGCCTGCCATTCCTTCCTCCTTTCTCCTACTACCATGGGCCATTTCCAAGATATTGAGAGTGTTTCCGGACAGTTTTGAACAAGTCCCTTCTCTCCTGCCCTCAAGCCCTTGGCCTGTTGATTTCTGCAGTGTAAGAGAGTATATCTGAGTTATTTAGCTATCGGCTCATCCTTCCTCCCCTGAAGCCCAACTTCACCTTTGAATTTTTCAAAGAGAAGGAGAGAAGATATAAACAGTCCTTGGAATGGAAAGGATAAGACCTCTCTGGGAGTTGGAAGGTTAACATGGCCAACTGGTTAACAAACATTTTGCTCGTACTTGCATTTCATTTTTAACCTTTCCTAATGGTTAATGGGAGGTAAGAATCATCCCTGAGGCATCTCAAAATCTGCCCCATCAGCTTGTCCCTCCCAACTTCTTGCTTCTGATAGTGCATGAAAACAGTGTCTATGCATATATATGAATGCCAATCCTGTTGCTATTGTTGACTATTGATTTTCCTATAGGCTCATATTTTTCACTCTTATTAAGGCAGCATCGTGACAAGCTCTGAGATATGAATGGAGACACCGCCTCTCCCCACCTACCCAACTTGTCCTACTCATATCCCTGATGAGGTGCTCTATCCTTTCCTCTTTCTTTCCTTTCCTCATCTCCTTCTGAAACCCCCGCAGAGAGTTAAACTGCTTTCCCAGATGCTAGTCAGATACACCCTTTTACTTTTTTTGTGCTCATTTGATGTTTCCTTTCACTTTGTCCCACACTGGAGAGTTCAATTTTCCTCTCTGCAACAGGATTGACAATCCTAGGAGCTGGCTAAGTAGTATGTGCTTGATGCTGGAGTTTGAAGTCTACATGGCAGGCAGGCAGGAGGGGAAGATGGAGGTAAGGTGGAGAGAGGAAACACAAGCTGATATCCACAAGCACAAGCTGGAGTCCATGAGAAGAGATTGAAACTTGTATCCTTTCTTTTTGCCTCTCACTTGGATGGAGCAGACACCCTACAAAATCTGGGTTCTTTGTAATAAAGCTAGCACGCACCCTTGGTCCAGGAATCAGAGGAGCCAAAGTAGGATCCAGGGGCCGATGGAGCACTTGCAACCCTTGTTGTGCCTCACAGCAATGTTGTGAGTCAGCTGGTCAGCAGCAATGGAAGTGAGTTGAAAATGGCGGCTCCCTCACTTCCACTCTAATTTTGCACAAGCATCTCTCTTATGGAGTACTTTAACAGGAACATATGGGGGTGGGCAAAAATAGGCCTATAGTTGTTTGTATGGAAAAAGACATGCAGGTTATGATTATTAAAATAACTTTGTTAACTCAAAAGAATATCATAATGCAACTGTAAACCTATGTTTGCCCAACCATGCATAGGCTCAATCAAAGATCAATCCTAAGATATTCACCTTTAAAACTTTTGCCTCAGGTCATTCTGAGGCTTTGAGTCTGGGTAACTTGGGAAATGGTGGAAGTAACCCACACAAGGAGGGAAAACAAGAGAAAGACTCTGGTTTAGAGATTGGTAAAAGTTGTCCAGGATCTAATATATTGCATCCAAGTTGCTGTTAGCCTTACATAGCTCTCATGTATAAAATTTACTGAGCATTCACTATAATTCAAAAGTATCTAGAATATTTTACCTTTATAATGCTTTCTATGAAGTAGATATTGTTTCTCTCAATTTTACGGGTAGGAAAACACACCAGGATTAATAAGTTTGCTCTGCTCGAGGTCACACAGAAACAACCAGCAGAGTCAGGATTTGGAAACAGGCAAACCCACGCAGGGCCCACAGGTTTTACCGTCGTGCAACACTGCCTCACGTAAGCTGTCTGTAGCTGAAATTTCCACCTGGTCTGTTGCCGTGGAAATCAAACAGACTTGATTTTAACAAACTTCTCTGACAAATCTTAGACCTGAAGAATACCGAGCATAAAGGTGAAGGTGGATGTTTTGTGTCAAATATATGGTATCATTGGAAATGTTATTTTCATCATTCCTTGACGTTTATTTGTTTTCTAAGATGAAAAGTATTTCACTGAAAAATAAAAGTGCTGGCAGCTAACAGGAAAACATAAGAGACTGAGTAAAAATATGTATCTCAAACCTTGCTTGGAAATTTCCTTTTAAAACTTTCCTTTTAAAATAAATACCAGAAGTTTTTTTGGTCAATATTGCCTATATTATTGGTAGGAATTGCCATAATTTTATGCCATGTTCTGGTCTTATATTGTTATATTTCTGTGTAACAACTTACCCCAAATGTAACATCTTAACATACACACATATACATACACACATTGATTATTATCCGCATCCTTTCTGTTGGTCAGGTGGTCCTTTGTTTAGAGTCTCACAAGACTAGGGTTGAAAAGTTAGGCTGAACTTTGACCTGGAGACAATAAGGAAAAAAAAATTGCTTCCAAGATCATTCAGGTTGTTGGCAGAACTGAGTTCCCTGCAGTTGCGAGTCTGAGGTCTTCATTTCCCGGTTGCTCGTCTGACCTGGCTGGAAGTTGCTGTCAGTTTCCAGAGCGCACGAACTTGTTCTTTCACACTTCCCGCCCCCGGCCACACCCACCAACTAGTTGCAACAGCCTTCTTGCTTCCAATTTCTCTGAATTCCTCTTCTGCCCCCAGTCAGAGAAATCTCTGCCTTTAAAAAACAAGTGTGATTAGCTTAGGCCACTCAGAAAACCTCCTACTTCTCATAGGAGGTAAAATAATCATAAGGCTAATGCCAGACCCTCAAGGTCACAGCAGCCATCTTAAAATTCCACTTACCACGGGTTTTATCGTCTATGACCAGATAGAAGGACTCAAGCTAAGTAGGATGAGACAAATGAAGACATGTACTTACTGCAACTTATTAAACGAAATATAGCAAAAGGAAGAGGATTGTACTTAATGTGACCATTAAGTGAAAATTTATCAACTCTCCCCAAGAAGTTTATCAAAATGTATGACCTACTTTTTGTAATTCGGTCAGGTACAAAAACGAGTCATTCTTAATTCAGGAAGGTTAAAAAAGTCTCAGTAGTGAACTTTGTTCAAATTTCAAGGAATATACATTTGTAAAGCATTTGCTTCATATTTTTTCCCTGGTTTGCCTCTCATGGAGCATTTCCTAATATTCTTGATGTACTTGAACTCGAAATAGAAATGTGTGTTCCGTTAAATATCACACACAGATAATATTGGTGGAAAACCATGGCTGGAAGGTGGTTAAGATAGAATATCTTTTTAAAATTCAGTTGTGAAGATGATTGGAACTCAGAGGAGGTTTTCGAAGAGCCAAGGAGTTAGAATCCAGAAGAAGAGGTTGTAGATGATGTTTCAGTAAAAAAGATGCCAGCTGTGGGTGACAGTGTAATGCCCCCTTTCCTTCCTGTATATACATTTTCCTCATCTTTGCATATGCTTTCATGTTAGCCACAACCATCTTAAAAGTAAAACAACCAGTGGCATTGGTCATTCTGTAGAGAAGAGAATTCACAAAACACTTCAGTGAAAAGTGGAATTCCATACCTAAATCAATTTAAGAACTCCTCCTCACACCCTGTTTCTCTTTTTATCCAGATTCTGATCTTCGTATCTGATTGGCTAATGGTTCAACACAGCTCTTGTAAAGAATCTATGACCACAAATACAGTCATTATTGTAAGCAACAAGGCATTCATTTTAAGCACACTTAAGTACCTAATGATTCCTTTCAAGAACTCTTGAGAAATTCTTTCAATGACTGCAACAAGGTGGTTCCACTGAATAATTACCTCGAATTTATATTGGACGCCGCTCTACTGAAACTGACCTTGGTTTTATTCTATCTGAATAACTCTCTCCTTCTCTCTGATCCTTTCTAGATTTACTTTATTCAAGCTCCTCTACCCCCTTCTCCCAGGAATTACTCTTTTCCACTTCTTCAACATGTATGTACCCTCATTCAGTTGATGGTATTTATCAATTTATATCATACCTTATTTCTTTAAATCAACAGTGTCCCTTGCCATACTTAGAGGAACATATGGTGCATCTAATCAGGAAATACTCCCTTCCCAATTATGGAAAGGGAAATAATATAGGCAATTTATTACATAGACCATATTACAAATACGTCTTTTTTGCTTAAAAAGAATATTTTAAATTGTTTTCCTAAGTCAAACTTCTAATACTGAATACTATCATAATCACACATATTCATTAATCTAGATATGGACTTAAAAAAAAAAGATGTCATTTATGGTGACTTCCAGAGAGCTTTCTATGTCTGCTAAGCAAGAAGTTGCTACTCCTTGGTAACTAAAGCTTCTGAACAGCTAGCAGGAACAAGGAAATAACCCATTGGAAAATGCAAGGGTCTGACACTGGGGCAAAGAAAATGTCCCCTTTTAGACTTTTCTGGTGATACATACCAAGAACTAGAAAGGATCAGAGGTTTTACTCCCCTTGCAAGTTATCAAGCAAACCTGCCACATTTGAAGGATACTATCAATTATGTCAGAAGATGCGAATCCCCTGGGTCAGAAACAAGGACAGTTTATTACCCAAAGCAATAGGAGTATCTACGGTATAGCATTTGCACTGGTTCCCTGAGTCCCAGTTGTGAGGTGACATGACTAGGCTACACAGGCTGCAATACAAGAGTGGAGCCATGAGCTTAGGGAACCCAATTTTTTTTTTTATAATGGGAAATAAAGCTGTCTGACTTTTGCCTCTGTGGGAGACATTATCTTTATTACATGGAATGGTAAACAAACCTCTCCGTTGTTCCTGAGGGGCACATTATGTCTATTTTCCAAGACTTTGGCTGTACAAACACTTTTGAAAAGGTAATCCAGAACGAATGCAGTCAGTGCTCATAAAATGTACAAAAATGTGAGAGACCCATGGAGAATTGACTTCCAAAAATATGTTGTTGCGATTGGAAGAGACAAGTATGAACAGCAGCCTTAGGCATTTTTTGCAAAAGTGCTGATGCAAAGATTCAAGCCAGCCTTGGTCCCACCTGGGATTCTCACCGTCTTCCCTGGCCATCTTCCCTGGCCATCAGCCCCCATCAAATCTATCAATCTATCAAAAGTCTGATCGACTCTGCCTTCAGAATACCTTTCAAGCTTACTCATTTCTTTCCATGACCACTTGATATGAGATATCTTTATTTCTCTTCTACACTCCTATAATATGTAATAGCCTCCTATTTTTTTTTATCTGTTCCTTTCCTGCATCTTTACAGTGTCAACATGCAGCAGTCAGAGGGATCGCAGTGATCATTTGCAACCTAAATCAGAACACGCAACTTTTTTTAAAAAGCTCTTCAGTAGTTTCTAACTGTAATTAGAAAGGAGCTCAAACCATTTGGCACATGGGACTAAACTAACATCATTAGACTTCTCTCCCAGGCTTTGGTGCTGTTTCTATCTTTCCTGAACTGTTCTCTTGCTATATCTTTGCATGTCTGGTTCCTGATCATTTAAATCCAGCTCAAAGAGATTTTCTCCTCTCCCTGTCTTCTACTTTTCCCACCACCAAGATCACTATTTATAGTAACTACATAGATAACTTATGTAGAAACTCTGTACATTGGATTTATGTCATGTATCACTATGTATCATGATATTATTTTACTCATTTTTTTGCCTCCTTCTTTTATTCCAGCCTTAATGTAGCTTCTTTTGATCAGTTATGTTCTTAGGACTTAGAGCAATGTCTAACATTGTTTAGAAAATATTTGCTGAAACAATGTAGGACCATAGGGTTCTTAATTTAACCAAGGATACAAAGTTTCTAGAACTTCTCTATCCTGTTTTGTGACTACATAAGATGGGTGAATGTGCTGTGTAGTGTTGTCCCTGGCAACCTCAGCAGAGGTAGTAACAATGTATAACTTCTCTGAATGGCATAAGGATGCCACACAGGCTCTGAAAAGTCAGCCACGGAGACTTATCATAGCAATCCGGAAGTGAGGTACACATCAGGAATTGAAGAAAAATCATTGTTGTTAGAAAACCTGGGGAACCTCCCCTTGAAAAAAACAACATTAACCCCATTCCTCTCATCCAATATACGTAGGCTTTATTTATTTACTTTTAATAGAGTCTTTTTAGAACAGTTTTAGGTTTACAACAATATTGAGCAGAAGATATGGAGGTTTCCCATGTATGTCCTGCTGCCACATATGTTTAGTCTCCCCCACGATGAACATCTTCCACCAAAGTCGTACCTTTATTGCAATCGATGAACTTACAGTGACACTATGGGCTCTCTAAACAAGAGCCCATAGTTTACATTATGGTTTGCTCTTGGTGTTCTACATTTCTGGGTTGGGCAAATGTATCCATCATTATAGGGCCACGCAGAGTATTGTTACTGCCCTGAAAATCCTTTTTGTTCCACTCCTTCATCTCTCCCACTAACCCCTGGCAACCACTGACTGATTTAATGTTTCCACAGTTTTTGCCTTTTCCAGAATACGTTTATAATTATACAGTATGTTGCCTTTTCAGATTGGCACCTTTCGCTTGGTAATATGCATTTACCTTTCCTCCATGTCTATTCATGACTTGGTAGCACTTAAAAAAATCAATTATAGAATTGTATACTTGAAACCTATTTATTAACCAATAAATAAAATAAAATAAAACAAAACAAAATAAAATAAAACAAAACAAAATAAAATAAAATAAAATAAATCAGTGAATAATAGTCTATTGTCTGCATATACCACAGTTCATTTATCTATTTGCCTACCAAAGAACATCTTGGTTGCTCTCAGGTTTTGGAAATTACAAATAAAGTTGCTATAAACATCTGTGTGTAGGTTTTTGTTTGGAAAAAAGTTTTCATCTCCTTTGAATAAACACCAAGGCGCATGATTATTGGGTTGTATAGTAAGAACATGTTTAGATTTATAAGAAACTAACAAACTGTATTCCAAAATGGCTGTCCCATTTTACATTCCCATGAGCACTGAATGAAGATTTTTGTTTCTGCATAGAGGTACAGAATAGTTATTATATTATTACCTTGCAACTATAGGTTGATGGCCTGAAAGTAACTCTTTCAATGTTTGTCTGCATTTGGATTTGTGTGGTTCATGGGTAGTTGTTTTGGTTAGCCTGAACTAGCATCCTGTCTCTTCTGGTTTTATACAATGAAGAAAGGGAAAGTCAATAGTTGGATAATTTTAAAAAGTTAAGAATCTATATTAATTTTTAATAATAATCTACTAATAAGTTTTATGTCAATAATGATATTAACAAAGTAACCTTCATAATTACCTTATCATTTCAAAAATAATCATGGTAGAATGAATTTTAATTGTTTTTAATAAGCATGTGTTCTATTAAGTTAATGTGTGCTGAAAAAGGATGTTATAGCATGGTAAGGTGATCTGGTATCATAAAAATACAAAATTGACTTTGAATAAAGCATCATTTATTTTAAACCTGAATAAATTTGGAATTAGAGATGGAAGCCAAACAAATCAACTTCACTGATATGTGGAAATTTTCCTAGATTCATTGTGAGAAAGAATGAATCCTGGAGGATATTTCAGATTATTAAATGACCTCACAATGGAGAGGTACACCCCAGTTTATAAAAATTCTTATAACTTTGATATAGGTGATTTGAAAGATTTTTTATTATATGACTGTGAGTTTTCCATTGTGTCCTCATAATGTATTTATTTTATTGTGACCTAAAAAGAAGCCTTGTCCACTCTCTCATCTCTCACCAACTTAGAATTTTTGTCTTCATTAGTAAATCACCATCACAAAATCTAAAATTAAGAAGTGGACAGGGTCGATCATTTCTGGGCACTATAAGGGAGAATCTGATCCATGGCTGGTGGCTTCAGGTTACTCTTGGTGTTACCTGGCTTGCAGTTGTATAACTACAATCTCTACCTCTGTTGTTCCATGGATTCTCTCTCTGCGTGTCTCTATGTCTCCATTATGTCTCTTATAAGGTTACTCATCATTGGATTTAGGGCCCACCAAGATAGGATCTTATCTCAAGATCCTAACCTTAATTACATCTGCAAAGACCATTATTCCAAATAAAGTCACATTCTGAATTTCTGAGTAGACATGAACTTTGAGGGCCACTATTAAATGTCACAGATGATGAGATAGTATTTCAGAATGTATGGAGCAACAAAGCACTGCAGAAAACTTTCTCACCCCATGTGAACTTTAAATTTAAGAAAATACAATTTTTAAAAGCATAAAGATTATGAAATACTTCAAGATAAGCTTAAGAATTATATGCAAGACCTCTAGAGAGAAAAATTTAACTTGAAATGGGTTAAGAATAAGTGTGACAAGGAAAAAACTTTTTGAAGAAAACCCAGAAGAAAGTTATAGTAACCCTGAGTTAGCCAAAGGTTTTCTAAATCTGATAAACATGGATTATAAAATAATTGATAAATTAAAACCCTTTACTCTTCAAAAGTCATTGTTTATTACCAGGATTGTGGAATTATTAGCATGGAGGGGTAGCATAAAAGAGTTTATTTTGATGATAAAACAATTCTGTATCTTGATTGTGGTGGTGGTTCAAGAAATCTATACATGTGATAAAATTACATATAACTATATACAAATACATACATATATACATATATAAATGAATTTATATAAATACTAATATAATCTGAATAAAGTCTCTAGTTACTTGTATTATACCAACACACCCTGGTAAAGAAATGAGCAAAAAAATTGAACATGTTCCCAAAGGAGATGAACAAATGGAAAATAAGTATACAGAAAAATATCCAACATCATTAATCATTAAGAAAATGCAAATTAAAACCCTAACGACATGCTACTTCACAACTACTAGAATGGCTAACATTTCAATTGAGAAAGACAAGGGTTGGTGAAGGTGTGACCCAAATAGAAGTCTCACGGATTATGGGTGGGGGTGCAAAATGGTGCCACCACTGTGAAAAATAGTTTTACATTTTCTCATAAAATTAGACAACATATGGTCCAGCAGTTCCACTTCTAGATATATAGCCAAAAAGAATGACAATATGTGTCCGCACATATGATTACCACAGCTCTATTAGCAACAGCCAGAAAATGGAAACAAGCCAAATGTCCTTCAATAGGTGGATGGATGAACAAGTTGTAGAACATTGGATGGCAGGCTACACCACAGTAAAAGAAAACAAACTAGTAATATGTACAACTATGCAATGTGAAAAAAGCCAGATGCAAGAGATTTAATTCTGTATAATGCAAAATTTAGTTTAATGAAGTTCTCTGAAAGAAAAACTATGGGGACAAAAAGCAGGTCAGAGATTGCCCAGGGCAGGGAATGGGTAGAGAAGGTTGGTTGTAAAGGGTCTGAGGAAACTGTTTGAAATAAAGTAACTGTTCTAAATTATCATACAGCTATGATGTTGTTACACAGCTATCAACATATGTCAAAACTCAACAAATTGTGCAGAAAAATAGTGAATTTTATTTTATGTAAATCAATGAATAGTTTTAATAAAGTTGATTTAAAAATTAAAAAGGCAGGAGAGGATTTCTGAACTGGATCATTTTAAATTTAAATAGCTATTCAATATTAAATTAGAAGAACCTGGAATGAGTTTGTAAGGAGATGATTCATAGAAAATGAAAATAAATAATAATTCATGAGATTTCTAGACTTTGAGGGTTAATTCTATATTGTATATTTTGCCTCTGAAGACCTAATGCCTCTTATGAAGAGCTAATGAATCTAACTTTACTCTTACAGTTTTCAGTGTAAAGGTAAAGACCAGTTCTTTCTAATTTTACCTTTTTGGTTACACTTATTTTTGATGTTACTGTAAATTTTACTTTATTTATTTTCAGATTTTCATAATTACTGTATAGAAGTGCAATTGATTTTTGTATATTGATTTTTATCTTGCAACTTTACTGTATTTGTTCATTAGTTCTAATAGTTTTTGGTTTAGTCTTTCAGATTTTGTAGAAGATCATATCATCTACAAAAAGGTTATTTTGCTACATTATTTCCAATTTTCATGCTTTTTATTTATTTATTTTGTCTAATTGTTCATCTTGGATGTTGAATAGTAGTGGCAAAAGAGGGCATACTTTTCTTGATCCTAATCTCAGGGAGAAAGATTTAACCTTGCATTGTTTAGCATGATGTTAGCTGTGGGCTTGTCATTTATGGCCTTGATTATGTTGGGGTGTGTAATAATACTCAATATATTAAGAGTTTTTATCATGAAAGAATGTATTTTATCAAATGCTTTTTCTGCATCTATTAATATGATCACATAATCACACAAGAATACATTTTTCGGTATTTCTTTCAGTAGCACTCCTACTCCTAGGTGCCAATTTTCAGTCTTACTCCATTCCACCCTCTGTAACAAAATACTATAGGCCAGGTGGTTTGTAAAATGAGAAATTTATTTCTCACAGTTTTCAAGACTGGAAGTCCAAGATCCAGGTACCAGCATGGTTGAGTTCTGGTGAACCCAATTTGAAATTCAATTCCAAATACTGCATTTGGGCATCAGGTTTTAATACATGAATTTGGGTGGAGGCACAAACATTTAAACTATGATTCATAAGGAACCAGAGAACTTGAACAGTAACATATCCAACTGAACCTAAAATATATTTAAAGAACACTTCATTTAACAGGAGCATAATAATGTTTTCTCAAGTGCACAGGGCAAACCACATGTAAGGCCACAGAATAATTCTTAACAAATCTATGAATATTGAAATGATACCAAGTCTGTTTTCTAATCACAATGGACTAAAGCTAGAAATCAAGCAAAAGAATAACTGGAAAAATTTTGCAAGGTGAAAAAGTTCTAGAGATCTGTTGCATAATAGTAGTTAACATTACTGTACTCTACACTTAAAAATATTAAGATGGTAAATTTATCATATCAGCTTCTACCCCAATAAATAAAGCATAAAAACTGGCATAGTGTGAATTTCCTAAGGAAGATTTTTGTTTGTTTTTAATTTTTTTTTGTATTTCTTGGGAGAATTATTCCTTTTGATTGAATATGGCTTATAGTGATTTTGTTCTTCTAAAGGAACTAATACCATATTTCACTAGTTAATTATTATGAATTTGTTGATTTGAATTAATTCTAATAAACCAAAGAGAGTAATGGAAAACTTAGAATGCCCTACGATTATTTTAATTGCCAATAATTTTGAAGCACAGTCTTCTAGAATTTTTTTCTGCTTCTGTTTTTACCTATTTCTTCACTGAAACAAACGGACAACTCCCACCTCCCCCTCTATACAAACTAACTTACCCACAAAATAATGCAAAAAAATATGACTCGCAACCATAAATACAGACTTGGACTGCTAATGATTAGTTGGCCTTGATTTTCAGTATCATTACTATTCCATGGAAGGACAAGTAATGGATTTTGTCTATGTTTGCAAAAAAAAATTGCTCATCTAAAGACCATGTCTCTTTCCAGCTTAATTTTAGATGCTCTTTAAAACTGCAAAGACAGCACATTTTGATTTTAATCTTGTAGTTGTACAATATGCTATAAAATTAATATTGTCTTTGCAGTGTCTTACAGGTAATATAAAAAATTTGAAAATTTTCCATAAATAGGTTATTTTTCTATTTTAATGACATTCTCCTTCAACAGACATTCCCAATATTTATGAATCATTTGTGACAAAAATTGCATATCTCCACCAAATTTTTGAACTGAATGTGGTAAAAATATTAAAATAAATAACAAAAATAAAGATTTGAAAGCTAAGAGAGAATGTTTAGAGGTTATGTTTCTTACTGTAGATGCCCTTAAAACAGAAATCTTTCTGTGAAGACAAAAACTACAAGAACAACTGTGAGGCAATGCTTTAAACATATACCATATAATTTAATTATATTTTGGAGTTTGCTTTAAGTGTGGCTTACCTTTGTCATTCTAATGTACAATGTATTTTAATAGATGCATTAGAAATACTATCCAATACTAGGTTAATTTTTCATTTACGGCCAAACTTTGCTTTTGATGGAGATATCAATATCACAATTTGACAAAATACATATTTGTATCAAAATTTAAGACCAAAACTCTGAAATTCATTTTTCCTATTTAAAATAATATTTCTTTATAAAACATGTATTTATTTCAATCTTTCTTGAACCTGTCTATGCCCTCAACATACATCTCTATAAGACAATAAAAGTTTGTGATTTTATAAATAAAGTAGCATTCTTTTTTTTCTTGATCTTTACTGCACTTTGCAAAGCACAGGGTTGCTTTCTTATTTTTCACTTTTTCAATTTTCCACACAATTTTTAGTTGTATGAAATATCTTATTGCAAAATCTAAAGACAACACTAACAATCTAGGCACTTCTAATATTATGGGAAAACTGGGAAATTATTATAACCAATTACTCGTAATAATTTTAGTCAACGTATTTTTCTCTGCAATGCACTTTGAAAATAATAGCACCCATATCACATATAATGTCAACTATTCAACACACCTGGAGGATAACGCTGTGCTCTGCAGATGTAATTTTCACATAGTTAACTCTTGGCATCTTGAAATCACTAAATGACTTTCAAGACTCAAAAATTACTTTCTAAAGAGAATCAAACTGTTGTCGGTGGAAATTAGGATCTTCTTCAGGATTGTGAGGAAAATATTCCAAGGGCCAGTGCATGGGAGTTTATAGTGTGGCAAGATGATTTATTCGGGTGGAAATAGAAAAATAAAAGCTGCCTCCTGGGTTTCTTATGTTTCATTTCCCTCTGTCTTGCCATGGAAAAAGCCCAGCCATGTCTTCAGCAAGGCCAAAACAAAAGCCAGTGTCCAGAGTTCCTGCTTCTTATTAACGTTTAGTTCTTTGGAGCCTACACAGTTGGCTATGGGCCCCTGCAGCTGCTAGACCTGCATGGTCACTTGGTCTTAGGGGAAGAGCTCATGAAAGGATGAGGTGAGTGTGCTGAGAGAGAGAGAGAGAAAGAGAGAAAGAGAGAGAGAGAGAGTGCTTCTTTGTTCACAGAGATTATATTAGCTTGGGTTTGGGATGGACTGGATGCTTTTTTAAAATGAATGATCAACTTCCTAAGCTTTTGTGACCTTTTGATAGATTCATAGCCGCTAGTTAGACTGACAGACCTCTATGGTCAAGCTCCTTCCCCTGCACCTCCAGTAATCCAGTCCAGGGGAGTGGAAGAAAGTTGTTAATCCCCTTGGTGAAACAATGCTGTGAGCCCCTGGCGTATGAAGCAATAGCTTCCCGGTGAAGCAAATAATGCCCTTCAGTTTGTTAAAATCAATGTCTAATTCCATCTTCTCTCCATTTTATTAATAACTAGTTAACTATCTACTGTAACGAAACTAAGGTTGAGAGGTGTTGATCCCAGTACATTTCCTCTGAGGTCTCTCCTAGCCCTAGTTAGAGACAATGAGAGAAAACACAGATGATTTTCCAATTGCACAACTGCCATTATGATTTTTACTATATTAAACACATGATGACATTAATTTAATTTAATAAAAGTATTGATGATGTGCAAGTGACAAAAAATACCAGGGTTCTCCTATTGATGTGTAGTCATTGTAGACTCAGTTTAGACAAATACACAGGAAAGAAATTTAACTGCATGATTTTTACCATATCTCAGGTTGGAAATTCTGACAAAATGACTCCTACCTTTTCCTCAACTTGAGACACACACAACTAGACATTATTGGTCTTATGAACTGGAGCTATGGGTTGAAGTCAGGTTACATTATTTGCTAGGTCCACCTCATCATTGAGGACATTTGCCTTTGGAAGTATTATGAAAAAATTTTTCAGATTCCAGATCAAGACACAAAGCCTGATGCAAGTGTTAGCTCCCCTTTTTTAGTGGAAAGCTCTTTCGTTTTGAAGTCAACCAGACCTTAAATTGAATCCCAGGTGCAATATTTACTACCCTTATAATCTTGGGCAATGTATTTTAATTTTACAGAGTCTCATTTTCTCTACTAATAAACAAAATTGGAGTATACAAAACTGACAGGGTAATGTAATTACTTTATGATGTAATATATATAAAAGAGTGGCTAGTACAATATCTTCATGCAATAAATGCTTAATGACCATTTCCTTTTCTCCTTCACAATAATAAGTATATTGTTTCTAAATTATGGTTGAAAGGCAGCAGTGGCCATTAAGAGGAAAGTCCATGAGTTAGACATTGTTTCAATTTTTTTAGGTAATAAAAATTTAAGGAGAAGGTAAAATGCAAAGTAAAAGGACAAGAAGAGTCATAGACTGGTGATTTTTACCTGCCTCTGCTCCCACTTACAAATTTAGCCTTCATCTATTTAAAATATTTTTATCTGCATAATGGCATTGATTGAATTAATGCTCACAAAGCTATCATCCATCCTGAAAATCTTTTGTCTCTCATTAAGTTACCTGGAAAATAAAAGCTTTGCATTTTATTTTGACCTCGTTTTTCACTTCTAGCCAAGTAATGAATCGCCCATTTGTCGATTGGCTTAATAATGGACCACTTGGTGGAATTCGAAATAATACTTGTAAAATAATGAGTGAGTGCGCGGAATTTCTTGTTTTGTAACTCTTTGTTAATTCTACTTGTTCTATTGCATGGAGGAGTGAATGTCTAGTATCTTAGTTTACTGGTATCCTTTCCTAGGGAATATCCCTTTATCCCAAACTCTTCCACTTCAGTGTTTTGTTAATGTTTCTACACCTGGAATTTACTCATCTTGGCCACACAGTACCCTATGGACTTCATAGTTTTGGGGGGAAAGTATCAAAATTTCTGTAATACAGTTTTTTTTCTTCCATTAAGATTGGTTAGAAATCCTTAGGAATAATAGTTAATGAGGTAGAGTGGTTAAAGTTAAAGAATCATAGAGGTGAACATGTTTAAATGGAGTCCTAAATTATAAATGATGACAATAATTTAATATTTAACATCAATAAATTTTCCCTTTTGCTTTTTCTGACCTATTCTGATGAGAACCAATCTTTATTTTATCACTTACTTCCTTGTTTTAGTGAAATGTCTGATGTTCTATGTTGCTCAATATTTTAGAGATGGAAAATTCTGGATAAATAGAGAACTTTATATAGAATTGATTTAGTAGGTTTGCTGATACATAAAAGAGAAAAAGTTTTTTTTTTTTAATGTTTCACCTAAGAACATGCACTTTTATAACAGGGCAGCTACACACTTGCCTTCTCAAGTGCCTGACATTGATAGCTTTTCATGACATAAACTTGTTATCATTGTAATTAAATAGTTAAACTATATGCAGAAATTAGAACTTACTTGATAGAATTATTCATTATTCCTGTGATGAGTAAAATTATAAACTCAAAAATGTAGAAAAAATCTAATTATAATACTTTTGTAACTAATATTTTCTTTCAATGCCCCATGTGAAATAATAATATGTGAAATAATTACAATTTTCTTTGTTTCCAGAGAAACATTCTAAGAACCTTTGGAAGCCAGGAGTCCCACCTGCACTTCATAGTTAGGCAGTAATTTATTCCAGGATTGTTTTCATTGAAATAAATGTAAATATCTACTTCGCAGTACAGTTTTTAACCTTCAAAAGGAAGAAATAAAACACCTTGGTTCATCATGAGCCTTGGAATTTGCTGGCTTAAGCAATGTACATCCTGTCGAATAAAACGATTTACTTTTAAATGCTATGGTAACACTCTTGCAACACAGGAATGACAAGAAAAAGGTTGGACTTTTAGAACTTATGCAGAATGCAAGGAATCCTGAAGAATTATTATGAAAGAGTATATACCTTGCCTACCTTCTTTTTCAAATAAGCTTAATTGTTAAAGCCAAGGCTAATTAGGATCAATAATATTATCTTCTGAACAGCCCAACCCACTCCAAATAAATAAATTATTAGTCAGGGAGAAGATTCCAAAAGGATAACTCGGTGTTAGTCAGGCTGAGGTCACGCACACACCAAATCTTTGCCAGCATACAGTATTTGGCTTTATGTCAATGTCATGCATTACAGCCTGGCTCTTTCCATTTTCCAGGACTCTCAACATTTGCAGTTTAGCACTGCAATTGCTGAGCACTCATTTCAAAGAGCTAAAAATATGACGGAATAGAAATCATACCAGAACCCAAGTTTGTACATCTTTCTGTCTTGAGTTACACCACTCAAGTAGCTCAGAGTTATTGTTACAAGAGTAAGCCGTGCCATAGGGTGTTATAAGCCCTGTGGTGATATGGGCAGTGCTATTCCATTTCTTGCATGACAAAGAAATAAAAGAACAGGCTCATTTTGCACAGCCAGTTTTGTGGAGCCCCCAAACAATTCAATTACCCAGATAGTATTAAAAGTGACGGGATGTAAAGGTCACAAATTCTGAAATAGGTAGTTTAAAATCCCTCCTAGACCATTTGATGGATAAACATAATTGAAGAGAGAAAAATAGAGCAAGAAAAAGAAACAACAATGAAAAAATAGTTTTCGTTTTTCGCATCAAGGAAACTACTTTTTCTCCAAGATGACTGTTAACGGGACTTTTCCTGGCAGCAGCTGTCAAAGCTAAGCTGGCTTTTTACCCAGTGACAGAAGGTGGCTAGTCCAAACCATGCCTACCCTGTCTGCTGCCACCTAGTGATTTATAAGTGTCATTGGTTTGAGTCTCCTGAAAGGTTTGGTCTCTCATTAAATGTTTACATTTTAAGACTCTAGTGTAAATAAAATAAACAGTTTTAATGGCCCAAGATAGAGATAAGGCAAAGTTGAAGGAAGGAAAAGCGATGTATGCTTTTCATGGAAAACGAGATGGTGGTTGCTGAAAATAAGGAACACGGTGTTTTAAGTGACTTCAGCGAAGTGTGGGTACTGGCCCTGCCATTGCGCTCTCTCTAGATCACTGCTTCCAGTGTGGACATGGGGCTGGAAATTCAGCTGAAAACATAAACACAAGCTTTAAGAGTAAGAGTTTGGAAACCCAGGGTAAAAAGTATTTGTGTGTGTGTGTGTGTGTGTGTGTGTATGGGGGTAGTAACCAATGTATGGACAATAGATGTCATAGCTGCTGAATACTGTGGACCTAGAAGTTCATTAACAATGTATGTACTTGTCAATTGTAGACACTAAATTCCTTCAGGTCAAGGGATTGTATCTCATTTATATTACTAGGACATCCAACATGTGATCAATAGACTTGTTCCATGTATAAATACAGATGGCTTCAGGTGTTGTAATTCTTTCCTTGGAAGATGATTGTAGCACCAACTCTGTAGTGGTTACACACAGTAGGAACTCATGCACGGTATTTGCAGGTGAATGTGTCAACTGTGGCTAACAAGAATATGAAAACCAAAATCCATTTGTTTTCATCAAAAATATTTTGATTTAACCCAAACTTTATAGAATAAACTATTGGGAATGACTGCCGATATAGAAGTAAAAATAAAACTATAAAATACAGAGTCACTTGCTTTATGTTATGTGGAAGTTAAACATTGCTTTAAATTTTTTTCTTACCTCTCTCATCATACCTCGGTGAGACTGAATTCTCTAGATTCAATATTTTTCAAACAAAAATAAAAAAAAAGGGTATTAACATTATCACAGAAATAACTATGCTGTCAATCAAACTTAGAATATTTAGGTTAAAAGCAGGAAGCAAATTCATTTGTCCCCTCAAATATTAATATACGTGGTGCTCATTCAAATGATACATATGTGTGCTTAATATGGGGAGATCAGTATTTTATGTATAACTTCTGATTAATTATGGTTGTCAAATGACAAAAAAAATTATGTGTAACTGAAAATCTCTCTGTTAATTGCCTATGTGCACAATTTAAGAAAACAAGGTTTATGGTGTTTAATTTTTTCTTCTTTTTCATTGTATGTTTGTTCTACATTTATTGAAATTTTTCTGATGACTTTCATATTAAGCATTCGGGAGCTTAGTACTTGTATTTTTTGTCATTTTTATTTATTAGTACTTCTCACTTATTGCATTTTACAAAACTATTAGTTTACAATGAAAATTAGAGACAAAGTGAGCAAGCAGAAACTTTCCTTATGCAAGCACTGTTATAGTTGAATGTGCCAGATGGAACTGATATGTGGCAATTGGCTGGCTAACCAAGACAACCATCAGGCGACCTCACTAGTATCTACCGCTCATTTATGTGGCCTCAATCCTCACACATTTCAGCAAATCAGAACATTCCCAGCATCCACCTCATCTTCTGCTATATGGATTTAACCAATGCATAACTTAAGGGGTTTAATTTTCTTGTTTCACTGACAATTTATGTTGAAAAATATTTGAAATTCATGAACCATAGGCCTAATCAGGTTTGGAAAGCTTTTGTACAATATAGAGATATTAGGTACTTGTTATAATAGGATGTTCCCTACAGGAAAACGAGTTACTCAGAGATCGATTAACCCTTTGGGGTTCTCCAGTGCATAAGGACCAACAGATCTCCCTGTGCAAAGGCAAAGAATGGCTGCTTGGGTCTGGGGATTTTACTATCACCGCAAGCAGCTACCTACCACCAGCCTGATAGTCCAACCAATGTTATTATGCTGGGTCATAGCATTGCCTCCAGAATATTGTATTTTTTGCATATATTATCTGGAGAAGGTGAAGAGTCAAAAAGGTCAGTGAATCAGAGCAACATTACTGCTATTCAGAAGGGAAGAAGAGAGTCTGGCAACAATACCACAGAGAAATGTATTTTTAAAGCAGGTTGTTAGAACAAAGCTTACAGCATGGCTTGTTGCTTGAGGAAAATGAACTCAGAAGGAAGTGCCTGTTCATAGCAGAGTGGGTAAAAATGCAGACTTCACATGTTTATGTGTTTTTCTTTCCTGCATGTCCTGTTGCCTAATCTTGCTAAGCCTAAAATACCTCAATTGTGAAATCAGGGAAATGATATACCTGCAAGGTTTGTGAGGATTAAATGATAGCATGCATATTAATCATGTTATGAGTTCCAGAAATGTATTACAGAGAGAACAACCATATATACCTTACCACAGGTTTGCTCAGGGTAGGGGGTGTTCATTTATGAATCTATTCATAAGATCCCCATGATTTAGAAATGCTTTTAGTTGTGAGTAAAGGAAACTCAAAATAAGTTTAATGTTAAACAAATAAGAGCGTGTTTTATACATATAACATTAAATCCACGGGCCCACAGTTTCTCACATTAATTCAAATGTTTGGTAACGCAGTGAGGTGTACAAACTCTTTTTATCTTTCTCTTCTATCATTCCTAGTGTATTGACTGTGCCAACGGGCTTGTTGTCTCACAATCTGCAAATGGCATTTACATCTCCAGGGATTTTGCGCAATTGCCAGACAATAAGAAGAGAAAAAGAATAAAAGACCTTTATCTTTGAAGCCTTTGTCTTTTTATGCATGATGAGGGGTTGTTGAGAGATGATTCTCCATGAACGTTTCAGGTTTTCAGTGTCTGGAGCTTTTGAACAAAGGATGTAATTGAATAGCAAAGGCCTTGAAAGCCAGAGGCTCTTCTTTCTCTCTCATCTGGACGCATTTGCTTATGTTCTAAAGCATTAAATTAAAGACCTTCCCCCACTTCCCCAGACAGGGTCTGTTTACGTTCCAGAGTAAAGTCAAGGTCTCTTCTATCTCCCGACTGGAGCAGGGACAGAGCGAGTGTCCTATGTAAGCCCCGATCCTCACAATTTTGGAGTTCCTCTCTTGTCAAACCAACTGCATGGGCATGTAAGCATCTGGTCCCCATTGCGTTGCCCTGTGGGGGTGACATGTTTCTCTGACCCAGAGGTCCTGTGTTTTTCTGTCAGAAAATGTATATAAAAATGTGGCAGGATAAGCTGTTAACCTAAAAGGGGGCCACATTTGAGACTCTTTGTGTAGTTTCAAACCTAACAGGAATAAGTTTCTTTAGAAAAATTTCCCTTATACTTTGTTAGAATAAGAATACAGGCCTAATCTTAGACAAATCAATGGCAACCAAGAATGAGATTATGCAACTACTTAATCAGTTGGTCTTGGGGCAGCATTCTTTCTCCTGTACAAGGAAACTCTATGCCGGAAATATATTTTTAAAAAAGGTATTTGTGTGTGTGTGTGTGTGTGTGTGTGTGTGTGTGTGTGTGTATGGAGGTAGTAACCAATGTATGGGCAATAGATGTCATAGCTGCCGAATATTGTGGATCTAGAAGTTTATTAACAATGTATGTGCTTGTCAATTATAGGCACTAAATTCCTTCAGGTCAAGGGATTGTATCTCATTTATATTAGAATATAATAAAAAGCTCCATTTAGATTCTTTTACACATAGCTGCTTAATATAGGCTGACTTAATAAATGGATTTATGTTAGCTAATAATGTCCTACTTCTAAAAATAATAAGTTGTGTTCATTAGTTGAAATGCCTAAATTATGTAGCAGAAAGGAAGGGGAAATATATATCTAAGTTGCTGAATGAGAACAAGTTTTGTTTTCTGCTTTATGGACTCCGGAAGTTTTATATATACTGGAACATAGTTCCAATAAATTACAATAATGCCACTTCACATAACTATTATCTTTCTTTAGTTTCAAGGTTGGTTTGGATGTTCTGTTTCTACATGCTACATGGGCACTTGAATATTGTAACTGTCGAATTCCTATATGATTTATACACTGGTAGCTAAAACATCATGGGTGTTGTCAAGGAAAATGTTCTATATTCTTTTAAAATATATTTATAGTCAGAACAGAATAAATATGGGGGCCTGTATTTATTCTTAGTGACTTTCTTGTCAAAGTTTATTAAGCTCACTTGTCAGGCGCACACTAATCTCATTTTTGCTGCTGTAAAATCAACCTGGCACGGGGACACCGCGCTGTGTTTTTCTAGTGCTATGTCACTTTTGATAGCGTGCATTTCTGAAATTTACAGTTACTGGGCAATGGTAGCAGTGAAGTAAATGATGCAACATCAGCCAACTCAATGATAATAGCTCTGCATGAGTAAAATGCTGCTTAGAAGAGGAAATAAAAATTTTAAGTTAATTACAACAAAAGAAATATAATAAAGCAATAGCAAAATTTATAATTAATTTTCTCTTTCTCATTAATAATGGCAAATATTCTAGTAGACTAATAGCTATAAAATATTTTAAATATTATTTATTGCGCATAACATGCTAGTCACAGAAAATTTAGATGTCTCACTGAGGTCATACAATAGGGTACCACTACACGTGGTACAACAGCACTAACATGGTATTGATAAGATACCCAGTACTCTGGTATAGTTGTCCCTGACTATGTCTAGAGAGTTAACCAATCACTATTTGCATTTGTTCTTTTCATGCACTTGATTATTGATGAAATGATCCATTTGGCACATGTATATAATGTGCACTATAAGAGCTCATTATAATTTATCAACCCTTCACAAGGAATCAGTGAACCTAGCAAGCTACCGTTCCATGGCTTCTCACTGTGCCTCATTCATCTTCTCTACCCTGTGCTTCTGAGACAAGAAGACATCCTCCTTGACCTGACAGATGCCGCCCTTTTTGGACAGGCTTGTGTTCCCCACCCAGAAGCAAATCTCAGACTCTCTGACACAATGACTTACACTTTTGAATAGATCCACACAAAATAAAGCTGCAAAAATATTTTAGTAATTTCTACATTTACCAATAAAAGAAAAAAACTGACAGTTATTGGCTATCTTCTATGAAACTTGTCTTTTTGGAAACATTTTATAGATACTATTTTATTATATTCTTACAATGACCCTGTGGAATTTGTGTTATTTTATATATAGTTGACATGCAATATTATATTAGTTTCAGGTGTACAACATAGTTATTTAATATTTACTATATTTTGCTATATAAATGCACACTTTTTTGCCCAAGTTTTTCAGTGAAAGATAAAGATGCACATTATACATGGGTAGTACTAATTCTATATCTCTATAAATGTTTTTAATTCTTTTATTTATGCTTATGTGTTAAAAGTGTAACTCTAGAAAGCAATAATGATATCTGTATGCAAAAAATACCCTGGAATACGAGAATCGGTTTTTGTTTCTAAATATACATAAATAAAATTTGAATTAAAAAACTAAAACAAAAGATTTTTTCCTGAAAATTTGGGCCAAAAATAGGGGTGCAAATTATACCTGGCAAAATACAGTGTATACTTAATGAAGTTGTCCCCATGATAAATCTAGTAACTATCTGTCACCATGCAAAGTTATTCCCTCTGCTATAAATTACATAGAGTTGATATTATTATGACCGCTTTACAAGTGATGAAAATAGAGATTTGGAGAAGTTAATTTGCATAAGTTTCTCCACATATTAGTGAACATTGAGTGGAGATTCAAATCCAGGCCTGTCGGTCTTCAATGTTCTTTCCATGAAATAATAACAACTTAGCTACTAAATACTAAAATATTTCCAATTGGAGAAAAGTTCTATTTGTTACATTATCATCCAGTGTATTATTATTTAGGATTAATGAGTATAGGAATGCCAAAATTACCCAAATCTTCCAAATTTATGAAGAGAACATTACAAGAGAAACAGGCACCACTGCTTCTTAGAAGATTAGGTGTGGAATCCTGGACTGGTACCTAACACTGGAGAGCATGGAGGGAAGAAAGAAATTTCCCCAACAATCTTCCAATCATGGACAACTTCCGCCACTGACGCATGGTTGTAGAACTTAATGTCGTCAGTTGTTAATTGCCTAATATGTGAGGTATAATAGACAAATTGTTGGTAACTATGTCCTCATTAGTGGGCAGACTACACGGACCATTTGCTGGATCACGCACACTTGAGCCCCTTTATCAAGCGCCACTCTAGTCATTCTGTGCCACATGACCCTGGGAAGGCAGAGGGATGCATGGGATTCATGTGAGATTGTCTTCGCCCTGATTGTGGCTGCCAGCTTATAATGAAATGATGACAGTTTTCTCATGGCAATTAAACTGTGGCTTCTGTGTTGAGGTTATCATTTCTGGAGATGCTTTTTCTGACATAAACCTCCCATCTAGTAGGAACCAGAAAAGATGTATAAAGTCTCTTACACCCTTGATCACCGCTGACCTGTTATATATTAGAATTGGTGACCTGGAGCTGAAAGGTTTGGTTTTCCTTCACCAATTATCCCCCTGAGCCACCCACTCTCCTATAAACTCATGATTACCAGCCTTCCTTTACCCATCAGGGGCCTGATTCCAAAGGAAGGTTAAATTGTTTGTTTTCCAACAACACCCTGAAGGCAGAATATAATTCTATAACATCTGGGAAGGGCAATCACATTTTTACTCATTGGAAAGGAAAAAGAACATCAGTACATCATCACATAAAGAATGTTTGCTGTACTTTGAAAGATGAGCTGATTCACCCTCCAAGGTTAGAGAACCCAACACAGAACTGTAAGCAACATCTCTATGCAATGGAGCTGGGCTGCTAATTGACTGGTCAGTCAAATTACATGCAGCCAGGAAAAATGTCAACTTTAATCTTCCCAGAATTCCTTCAGAATAGAATTAAATAGAGAGCAATTTTTATTAGAATTAAACCAATCTGTAGGTATAAATGGAAAACTTCAAAGTGACAAGAAAAGATGGGCAGGTATTTAAGTGAGCTTCTAAAATTCCTACTGTGTACTAGGCATTGTTATTTTCTGACTATTCTGTTTGTTACAACAAATTTATGAGATACTTTTGTTTTGCCTGTTTGAAAAATATTTTATAAATGAAGAAACTGTTTCAGAAGATGAAATAACTTGTTTATGCTCCCACAATGAAGATGTAGCTGAGTTGAGTTTTAAATTCAGATCTCCTTGGCACCAAATTCTATGATTTTCATTCTTGTAATGCATTGAGACTATTTATCCTATTTCATGCGTTTTAAGTCCTAAAGGATACCAAAATCATAACAGAGATGTATAACTTCCTGTAATTCTTCACTCAGCTCCATTTCTTCCTCAAAGAAAAGGGATGACCACCATCAAAGGTAACTCTCTCCAGAACTAGTGGGTGGTCCTGACGTTGGGGGTCATGCATTGCTTGTATCAGAAAATTCTGGGGAGTCATTAAAGATGCAAATTCCTTGGCTGTACACAGGGCCGCTGAATCAGTCTCTGGAACTTGGGACCTTGACTCTGCATGTTTAACAAGATTCCCAGGTAATACGTATAAACACAAGTTTAAGAGCCACTCTCCATGGGATATGAGATTGTGTTTGACTGGGTGGGGCAGACTCTCCTTGTGTTCAGAATAAATATCACAAACACTCGTACAAGTGCCTTTATCACACAACCTTTCTATATAGCTGGTGCAGCCTCACAGAAGGTTAGGTGAGCATCTATTAGGTATTACTTAAAAGATCACAAAATATCTTGAAATTGTATTTAAATATATTTTAAAATACCAAAATATCTCGTTCCCTGGCCAGCAAAGAAATAAATCTCCAAATTAAGGAATTATTTTTATCATCATCATCATCATCATCATCATCATCACCATCATCTATAGTCTTGAAGGTTTCATCCCAAATTATTTGCTCTTCCATAAGATTTGTTTGTGGATCATGTGAAAGTCCAGAACTCTGTGATTCTTTTTTTAAAATGTCCACTCTCACAAAGTAGTAAATGGTCAGCCAGCGTGGAGATGCACAGCAAACGTACAAAACCACGGAGCCCTGACACGGCTGGGTGGCATGCTGCCTGAGAGTGAAGCAGGGAAGGGAAATGTGATGGCTTTGCACAGGCAGGAACGACAGTAGGCAGGGGCCACACATGAAAGCCAAACTTGTGTTCTTCATGGTTGTGTCCAGTTAAGGCCCTGCTCTCTTACAAGACACTCACTCACATCTGCTCACTGGCTGATGTGAGGGATTCTCCTCCTGGTTATAAGAAAACACATGCGCACGCTCTAGGACATTGCTTTTTCAAGAAATTTATGGATTCCTCTATACAGAGGAATTTAAGTGCAGAACTTAAAATTAAACTTTTAATTTAGTGCCAGTTATTTACATGAACCGAAATGATTTCATAAAGAATTATGCCTTTTAATGTCTCTTAATGTCTCGATAGTAATAATGAAAACAATGGTGCATAGAATCTAATGTATAAATAATACATACTTACATATAATATATGTATTTTATCTATTAATGTATATTTATATAACTTATATGAACATAGAATATGTGCTTTGGAACTCATGCAACTGGTAATATTTGTACAATTATTGCTCAAAACTGTTAACTAAAAAACAGGCATTTCTAAGATTTTTCATTGAGGCTCACACCAAGATTAAATATTGCTTCCTTACCACAGTTCTGTTTGTTGTAACTGAGATTTAGAAAAATATTTTCAAATATTTATGTAAACAAATTATACTTTTAAAATGATCCAAGATTTTTTTATTTGCTTTGTTTCCTTTCTGGGTGACTTAGTATTACTAAGCAAACTGCTTTATAAAGTTTATTGTGTTTGACAGATATTTTCAAAGTTTATTTAGTTTGCATTAAACAGATACTGCATCTCTGCTAAATATAAACTGTGATATATGAAACATATTTTATAAAAGGATAAGGATTCTGGCTAACAAATATGGAGAAAAAGAATTTGGGTAAACAGTGATGTAGGCTGGTTATTAATGTGGAGAAAGCAGAAAACGGGGACGAGTTTAGATCTAACGCACTTTGTAAGTGCATTCTTCTGTTGATTAGAGAACCCATGAGTCACATGTTTCTGCTCTCAAAGAGATGTCTGTGTAGACAACATGGCCAGCATTTTTCACCAGTAACAATGTCTGTATTATCGTGGCTGGACTGAGTTGCACTGTGGTCACACACAGTCCCCAAATCCTGAAAGAACCATATCTTATTCCTCATTAGCTTTCCATGTCACTCATGGGTAGCAGGTGGCTCTACTCCATGTCATCCACATTCTCACTCTGGGACCAAGACAATGGGACTTTCACCATCTAGGCCTTTGCCGGTTTCTGCTGCACAAAGTGAGGCTGGGGGGCTGTGCATGAGCTCACATGCAAAACAGACAAACAAAAAAGGAACAAAAAACCCCCCAAAACAAAGCAAAGCAAAACAAAACAAAAAACAAAACAAAACAAAACCTTGTTCATTTATATGTGTTTTCTTCACACTTGTTGACCAGAATCGGTTATGTGACTGCCCAATGAGGAGGGAACCAGGAGTTGAACTGTTCCCATGTGCCTGGAAGGAAAAAGGTGAAATATTTTGCTACACTAGGTAGAAAAATACATGGAAGAATATGGCTGAACTTGAGAAGCACTGAAACAATTAAATTATTAAAGAATTTTATAGAGAGTAAATTATACGAATATATACCCATGGTAGATGATGTGCCAAATCTGAAAAAACAAGTTTTAGATTTTGAAAAGCTACTATCCTTTATCATGAGAGGTCAAAACCACATGGCCCTTATTGCCAAAAAGTTATTAAGTTAAAAATTTTTAAAGTAAGAGTTACAGTTATTTATAGAACAGAGAATTAAAAATTTTTGTTAAAGTTCTTTGTCTTCCACAATAATGTAGACATCAAGTATCATTCTTATGTGTCCAAATTCAAGAGTAGAGTATAAAAGTGGGACTTTTAAAAATCTGTATGACACATTCAAAAATTTATTTTTATGAAATTCATCTAATTGGTACTAAAAATTATTGGATCTTTTTTGCCTTAAAGTATCAATTTTATATATTCATTTTAATTGAAGAATCACACACACAGAACACATACATGTATCTATATCTTCATATCTATCTCTGTCTCTATCTCCATTTCTTTTTACAGAAAGAACGTAGGAGAGGAAGAAAAGGGAGAGAGGGTGAGAAGGACTTAAAGTTAATGTAATGGATACAATAATTTGTAATTCTTCACTAGTATGTTTTTTGACTTTGCACACTCTTTTTTAATGTTTTCTCCTTTGTAAAACAGGCAGCTAGGGGACTCACATGAGATACGGTATCCAGAGGTACTGGTAATGCTAAAGCACTATGCAAAAATTAGGTTGTAGTAACTATAATACTCTAGGAATTAATTACAAAGCTCAAATGGGTGATTGGACAAAAATAAATTAGCTGTATTTGCCTTTGACATATAATGAAAATGTCAAATAGGAGTTTAAGCTATGAGAAATTAGACCCAATCAATAAAATGACTTTTGCTGGCTCTGCAGGGAGAAAAAACATGTTGACATTTCTCCCAATTCTTCATTTTCCAGGAATCATTTTCTAAATGGAAAATAAAAATCTATGTTGGAGAATCAAGTTTATTAGCCATTAGTTTTCACTTCCTTTCTTTAACATATATGATATATAGATCAACTTAGTACATTAATCTTCAAAAAAATCACAACTGAAACAACTGACTCTCACTTTTTGTTCATCTTGTCAGTTTGATTTTTAAAATGTCTTGCTCTAGAATTATATTCTAAATTTTCTGTAGCAATTCAAATGAGTACCTGACTAGTTCTGAACTATCCTGAGTCCAACTTGAGAATGAAAACCTAAATTTATTTGACATATAAACTATCCAGAGGCTGATTCCAAGTTATTGTTAAGTAGACAAGATAGTTCTTCCTAGAAAAGATAGCCTTTGATAAGAGCCTTAAAATGTGGAATATGAAGAAAATTTGAAGGTTAATTATTAAAGGGGGTCTTGGCAGTGATAGAGGCAGGAAAATTTTAGAAACTAATTATCATGCAGTGTGTGGAGGGATTGTGATTAAAAAAATAGAAAAGAACCATATTAAAGTTGAATTCTGCGTTCAGGGGTTTAGCCTTCATGGGATTGGCAACAGTGAACCACAGATCATCGTGATTACAACTGAGTACTTTGTGTATTCCTTAACCAGCAGATTTTATGTATTCCTTAAGCAACATAATCTCTCACTTAGCTGAATAAGATACATACCTGTTATAAATCATGAGTATTTGTTAGCCACAGGACCTCATATTTCTGGAAACAGTAGACAGTGAAAGAGTGGGTACATGACTCAAATAAAGCAAATCTAAGTTTTCCAGTGGACAGGAAATAGGAATTTCCATTTGTTAATATCTCTACCTACACAATCCAAAACAGATGACTTTGGGTTTATGTTAATCATTTCACACACCTTCTCTTTTACAAACAAGCACTGATTGTTAATGAAAAATTCCTACATGGGAATTTGTTCATGAGTTCAGAACACTGAAAATTTTGGTAGGGGTAGAATAAGGACAGAAGAAGAATATTAAGCCTCTCTTAAGAAATACCTGTTATATATCATGAGTCCTGTTACATAATAGGCTCTCAATGAACATTTTTTGAATTCTAAATAAAGTATATTTTAATGATTACATGCAAGATGGATTAAAGACAGTTCATATAATACTGAAGGCATATTTTGAGTAGGAAGGGCATAGTGAAACACACGTCTGTCCAAAACTGTGTTAAATACAAAAGCGACTCTCTGTGTGAGAGCTCTTGACTTTAAATCAAATGAAACTTACTTTAATTTTGAATTTAAATTAAATTAAACTTACATTAATTTAAAATTCTGCCTCTCACTGACATTAGACCACTTCAAGGGCTCAACAGTCCCATGTGGCTAAGGGCTGGCATGTAGAGGAGCACATACAGATAATTTTCGTCGTCACGGTAAGTTTTGCTGGACAGTGGTGGTCTGGAAGATGCTTTGGAACAAGGAAGCCCTCTTGTAATACACTCCATTACTTATACCTACTTTGATTTACTGTATCATGTCATTTAATAACTATATTGTTAGATTATGGTATCTCAAGCAAAAAGAAACATTGTAGTTATCTCTAAAAGACAAAGGAAAGTAAAAAATATTCCAGTCAAATGATACTGATTTCATTTAGATTAAGAATCAACTGCCCTGACTGGTGTAGCTCAGTTGACTGGGTGTTGTTCCGAAAAGCGAAAGGCCACGGGGCGGATTCCTACTCAGGGCACATTCTGGGTTGCAGGTTTGGTCCCTGGTTGGGGCGCCCATGAGAGACAACCAATCGATGTTGCTCTCTCACATCAGTGTTTCTCTCTCTCTCTTTCTCTATCCCCCTCTCTCTAAGGGTAAATAAATTTAAAAAAAAGAATAAATTCTTAGCATAAACATATGCTATATGAGTGTCTCATCCTAAATTCCTCTCATGATATATAAAATTGCATACATGCAGATATTGAAGATAATTAAGAAGATAATAGTTGTCTTTTACATTGTGCCAAAAAGTTGTCAGTTCAGGAGAAATGTCAGTTATATTACTACTTATTGAGAGGAACAAAAGAAAACATTGAGTAATACCAGTAGTTTGGTAATTTTTTTCAGCTTTTACTAGTTTTCTTGTTTTTTTTTTTTTTTTTAGAAAATCAGTTAAATAGAAAAAGAGAATGATATACACATGTGCGTGTGCGTAATGTCTGTTTGTCTTGTCAGTGATTTGGCCCCAAATAGACTTAAAGTAATAATGTCATGCTCCTCAGTGATTTGGATACTGAAGTAGTCACTACAAGGCTATATTTGCATTTCAAGAAGGTTACGTTTTTCACAGGATATAAGGTTGAAGTCTGCAATTTGATAGCATGTGTGTTAGGTTAGCATAGGAAATTAAAAGGGTAAGAGAATATGAATTTAGGTGTGTTATCTCTTAAACAAGTGTCACCCCATTTTTATGGCCATTTCTAAGCCATGTAGAGAGAAACAAAATTATAGTGCTAGTTTCAACTTATTTTTCCCACATTGCTTTCAGACCAAATCTTAACATGCCAGAATCACCCTCCATTTAATTTGTAAACAAATATCTTTCTTTTCTTTTCTCAATGAAAAAAGGAAGAGCATATTTGCCTTGCAAAAATATATCACTGGAGGAGATATCTTGAAATTAAAAAATTGTAAACGAATTACAAGTGGAATATCCAGTTGGAAAGGATAACCTGAGAAATTTGAAAATTTCTCACTATTCTGATTAAGATTCCATTTTACTTATTGTCTTTAGAGATAGACACCTAACTCTTATGTTCATGCTCATTTAGGACTTGAGAAGCTATAATTCAATTTCCAAGGATGCATTAGCATAGCAAATCCATTGTTTTTTTAAATGAACATTTTTGTGGTTCTTTTGTGCAGTGTGGTGGGCTAATCCAAAGATCACAGAGCTAGCAACTGACAGAGCCGAGAAACAAACTCTGGCCCATTTGATGTATAAGTATCTGCTCGGAGTCCCTATACTAGACCACCTGTTTTGCTTCATTATGAGGATGAAAGGCAGAAAAATCTGAGTTTCATGGAGACCCTGCTCTTGGCTCGACTTGGAGCCTTAGACTCTTTTCTAAGACTCAGATTCCTCGTCTCAAAAACGGTAATCATTACAGTATGTACCCCCCAGGGTTACTGAGAAAGGAGACAGCAATAACATTGGGGATGATACGCCTTCAGGGGTGGCTGGGATGAATGGCCTGCCTTTCTTTACAACCTGCATTTTGGTATGCAGCCTGTGTGGTCTCTACACAAGGTAGCCCCAGAGAAGACAGTCTAGCAAATGCTAGATGCAGTGAAGATTATGTTTTCTCAATGTTTCTCAATGGCGGAAGACGCACTCTATATTTGTGGCCATGATTCAAGTCTTCTGCTGCATTTATATTTAAATTTGGCTGTTACTTTATCTTAGTTTTAAAAAGTTATGAATGTTAGGAAGACAGTAGTGAGTAGGAATTGTTAGTGTTCTGCAATAAATCCAATTTATGTTCAACTGTTTTAGATTTAAGTATATCTATTTGCTGACCAAGTTGCTTTGTGGAAGGAAAGAGGGGAAAAAAAGATGAAGTTGACGTACTCTTGATTAACCTGGTATCTCATCCCAACTAGGATGACTTTTTAAAGCACACGATCTGATTATGCTTGCCATTTATTAAGCAATTACTGCATGCCAGGCACGGTGTGGGCTACCACAACCCTATGAGGTAGATATTTTTAATATTCATTCTAGATAAGAAGGAATTGAGCCATGAAAGTTAATGCAATTGCCCAAGTTCACACAATTAATGAACAAAACCAGAGACAAACCTCTTCCCCTTTGGATTCAATGAGATTTAAGAGATATTTTGGAAGTATTGTTGAAAAGGTTGACATAATGAAGGAAAGAGAAAGGTGAGAAATGACAAGAAGATTCTTTGGCTTAAACGGCAGAACACTGTAGTTACAACACCCTGAGATGGGGAAAAATGGAAGGGTGCCCTTTAAAAGAAAGTGAGGAATTCAAACTACATTTCAGGTTTTTATTAAATATTAAATGGAATTTAACATAGGAATTTAGCTATATGACTTCTGAATTTGAGGAAAAGTTCAAGGCTGAGATGACATTAATATAACAAATTCACTTCTAATCAGGGGACTTTCTGCAGTGATAGAAGGAGCAAGTGGTAATAGAGAAGGACCATGGTAGAAGCTCACTTTTTGAGTGCGTGAACTATTAAGGACTGAATTGTGTCCCCTCCTCAAATTCATATGTTGAACTCCTCGCCCCTAAAGTAACTGTATTTAGGGACAAGGCCTTTAAGGGGGTAATAAAAGTTAAGTGCGGTCCTAAGGGTGAGGCCCTAATAAGAAATTGAAGACATACCAGGGATGAATTTCCAGAGAAAAGGTCACATGAGGACACGGGGAGGAGACAGCCATCTAAAAGCCGAGGGAGGAGGGCTTAGGGGAAACGGGACTTGCCTACACATCGGTGTTGTAGGTTCTAAGAGAGAGGCCTGCACAGAAGCTTCTCACACAGTTCTCAGAAGGAACCAATCCTGAAACACCTTGATTTCAGCCTTCTGGCCTCCGGGAATGTGGGGCAATAAATTTTGTTGTTGTTGTTTGTTTGTTTGTTTGCCACCTAGTTGGTGGTATTTTATTATGGCAACTCTAGAAAATTAATATGTAAAGAGAGCCCTCAGTCTAAAAGGGATGAGTCAGAACCAGCCTCCATTGAGTTGGAGGGGAAAACTGGCCATTGTTGGTGTCCCTTAAACCAACTCAAAAGTGATGTTTGAAGGAGGGAATGGTTAACTGTGTCAAATGCTGCTGAGAGGACTGACCAAGAGGAACTTAAAGCTGCTCTCAGCTTGACTAATGGTTAGCAAGGTTTTTCATGACTCTTGACCCTTAATCTGTCTTTTCCGAAAGCAATTACTTTAGAAAACTGGTCACAGCAAATTATTTCTCTCTCCTTTTGAGGTCTAAATCTTGTAAAAAGCTTCTAGCCCATGTTGCATCCCAAGAATGTCTTCCTCAAAGACCTGAGAACCATCCCTTTGAAAGAGAATCATCCAAGAAAACAGTGCCCCAATCCTTCAGTTTTTGGAGTGACTGCAAATATAGTCTAATAACAGAGAAAAGCATTTGCAACCTTAGCGTTCTCAATACAACCCGCTCCAGTATTTCCCTCACTAGCTCACCCCGGCATTGAAAAATTCTCCCACTTTTGGCTTCAGTAGAGTTGACTTGAGACATTAGTTTTGGTCTCTCTCTATTGCAGTGTTTTTGAATTAAGTCCTCCATGCTTGTTTAATTTTTCCTGTTGCAATTTTTGCCTTGACAATCAGATAAAGATTGAGAACTGATTGCTGGACTTGCCAACCTGGATGTCATTGGTGGCTATGGCTTTAGTTTTAACAATGCAGCAAAGAAAATATTTTCAGAATTTCAGTACATAGTTGATAATGAAGAAATCAGTTCACTGATTTTAATGCCAATATCCCTTTAGTTTGGGATTAATGATTTGCACTACGTCGAGCCACTTCTCTTTGATTTTAGCTAACTGAAAATTCTACAATAATAACATAAGCTGTTTAAATATTTAAGTTGGTTATTCAAGCACAAATGGTAACTTTTTTTTTTTTAAGTTAAGGGCAGAAATATACTTGAGGTGGAATAAACATTCCAGGCTATAAAATCTGATACATTGTCCCGTGGAGGGAGCTGTCTCTGTGTCATTTGACTAACATCCTCTGAAACCTTTTTTTTTTAAGTTCATGAGGAAGCTTTCACTTCTTTTTCTTACTAATGCTTTTTCTTTTGTCATATAGTTCTTTTATGCAAACATGCCTGGTTGGGATCTTGATGAACTTTTTAGGCCAGACCAACATGTTGGTGTCAAAGAAGTAAATGTTTTCAAAGCCCAATGCTCAGCTGGAGTTTTGCAAACAAACCATTAAATAGCATCTACAAATTACCTTTGCCATTGAGGAAATGACAATTAACTTATACTGTACTGAGAAGTGACTGTTACTAATTATATAAAAATATTTCAATGTACTGAAGTAATAATATTTAGTTGGCTTTCTTATCTTAATATCCTTTATTTTCTGTTGATTTGACATCCTAATCTACTTGAGAATTTTTTCTCTTGTTTCTAGACTGAAAAAATCTGATGACTACTTATTAGAAAACTCACCAGAATGCATATAAATTAATTATTTACAAACTACCTTTTCTTTTCAGGTCTTAAATCCATCCTTTATTTTCTATCATCAAAAGAAGTACCTGAATACTGAAAACAAGCCTGGAAATACATAAAAGCAAAGAGGAGGAAATAACTGAACGCTGAATATACCTGGAGACACAGATAAACTATTGAGAACGTGCTCCTGGAGCGGCGGACTGCATATGTTGGCTGTCCTTCCACTCCAAATGCATAACGATGGTGGCTGAAATAGAAAAGAGAACACGAAAGAAGACATATGAATGCTCTGCAATTAATGTAAACATCTTTGTGTAATGGAAACAAAATACTGTAGTAGAAAACACACAAAGCTGATGCTAAGAGGCTACTGGAATTAGAACTACAAGTAAGCAATTGAAAGTTTGATCTTCTTGGGAAAATAAGGATAAAACTCCCAGTTGATCAAGCCTCATTGCTTGGAACCAGTAGCTGGAGTAGATAGAGCTCTCTCAGTCTAAGGTTACGGTTTATAGTCTATGACATGAGGGAGAAAGGAAATAAAAAAATAACTCCAAGCTGGATAAAACTAATGACAGGATACATGAGTAAAATTGTATTTGGGAATTAGCTAAGAATCGAGACAAACACACACATATACTTATTGTGTATATTATGTATAATAAGTATACACATGTATTAAGAAAGCTAATATTGAGCAACAAAGAAAACAGAAGTGGAAAATTTCAATACTTACATAACTGGAATTCCCAAAGAAGAGAAGAAATGGCAAAGAACTGATACTTATTCAACTAAAGAACTATTTAATATTTTTTTTTAAATGAGAGTTTAGTTAGGAAGTGCATTTCAAATAAATATCACGTAGTTAAAAAAAAATCCCCATTAGGACTTATTGTATTAAAACTTTAAAACCTTCAAAGAAATACCTACCATAGGAAAAAATGACAGATCATTTTCTAATTAAACTGACAACAAAATAAAAAATACTTTAGAAGACAGGAGCATAATATCTCCAAAGGACTCAAAGGATATTAGACATTTATACCAGCTGAACTAGCTTTCAGTGGAAGAACACACCAGAGGCATTTCAGAGGCGAAAAGTCTAAGACAGTTTGTCACTCCCAAATACTTAGGATTATTACTTTTTCTAAAACAGAAATAACAGAGGGCAACTGGGGCAGACCTACCTTGCCCATTTCTTTAGTTTCACATTGATTTATATTTCTTTATAATACTTATCACTATAATATATTAGATGATATTTATCTTATTAGTATATTGTATTATACTATACTATTTTTTTTCACCTGCTTATTCCACTAGAATGCAAAATCTTCCAAATCAGGGACTTTATAGATTTAATTTTTTCCTGGATTTTTAGTATCTTAAACAATAAGCACTCAAATATATGTTTTAAATTGTTAAAATGGAACTTGTAAGATAGCTCCGCTTAGATCAATTATGTGAAAGAAATCAGATTTCAATTTCATAAGTCCTTCCTTGCCAAAATATCCTTAGAATTGCCCAGTATTTTATTTTTTTTATTTTAATTTCTTAATTGAATTTACTGGGGTGACGCTGCTTCAGCCATCCCTTCCCTTTCACTTTCCTCATGTCCCTCTCTCCTCTCCTTGGTGTCAGACACACATCATGATCTAAAGTTTCCCCAGCCTCTCCCAGTACCTTTCCTATTTTCCCTCACGGAAATCTTTCTTAATAAATTCCTTGCGTGTTTAACACTCCCCCGACATCTGTTTCTCAGAGGACTCAGACTGCCACAAGGGCTTGTTCTCCACTACCCTCCTCAGACGTGGCCTCAGAAGATAATGGGAAGCAAATGACTTTCCAGAGGTTAGAAACGAAATGCTGAGGCAAACAGTGCCCTGGGCTCCCAACACCCAAGGGGGGTAAACCAGGGCATGATCTCAGATATCTCCCTGGCTTTAGAAATTTCTGCTTAGGCCCAGAAACTCAGCTGCTTAGTGCCTCATGTGCTTCTCACTTTCTAAATGGGAGTGCTTATTGCAGATACTCTGTTCGCGACCCACAATTTTGTTAGAGGGTAAGTTGACGACAAGTAGCTTATCTTTTGGGTACACACTTCCCTGGGTCAAGAGGAGCTCATTCCAGCCTGAATTATACATTACACCAGTCAGGGGTCTGACCAGGAGACAAAAAGCACACCAGTTATTTTAACAGATAATTAAATATAAAACATTGTTATATGTAAAGGCAGAAAGGGAACACCGAAGTATCACATAGAAAGTATCTAAAGGAAGCAACTACTATTTCCCAGGGGTTGGAAATTGAAAGGAAAAGCTAGAATTAAAGCAGAAATGAATTCAGAGCTGGGATTCAGCCCTCCGATTGATAAATTTGCAGGATGAGCCCTCCAAAAACGAATGAAAGCTTTGATGGAGCAGCACTTCCCTCCAGTTAGCTGGGGCTGCTGTCTCTGATGGGAGGGGGCAAAGTGATGCTCTTTGGGGAATGTTGAAAAATTACAAACTATAATCAGCTGCTGTTACTGGACTAGATGCCACTGATGGACTGAAGCATTATTACCAGAGTCATTTTACGGGATCAAAAAGCAAGTACCATGTGTTTTATCTTCTACTAGTCTTCCAGGCTCCTTCTGGAACTGTCTGCTGCAAAGCCTGGCTGTGAGTCAGCCAGTAAAAGGGAACAAACAGCTTGCGGCGTCTCAGTGTCATCAAGCGGAACACGGGAAGGTGGAATTCAAGTTGAGAGACAGTAGCTCACTGATGAGCACCGTCTCCCGATACAGACGTTACTGTACATCACTCAGAGATCGAGCCTTTGAACTTTGTGGCATGCCTGAGTGGACCCCGTCTCAGTTTTCTCACTCAGGGAGGCTGTAAGTGCCTTTTGTCGGTGAAATGAAGAGTGAAGCAAATATTTGTTAATCAGAAGGGGACCCTGTGCTGGCCTTATACAATGCACGTCTTTTTCTTCCCCTGTGTTAGCGGAAGTTTGGTTCATTCTCTGACTTCTTGTGATTACTAGAGCCACGAATCCATTTCTAACCAAGGAACTGAGATTGGAATGCTGAGTATAATTTCTCGGCTCTGCATTTCAGTTTCGATATGAGGCTGGAGAGAGCACACTCTTTCCCTTAGTACTCAGAATAAAGCCCTCTGCCCCGAGTTCAAGATAGTAGCTGCCTAGTCAGCCTGGGTCCTGAGGGACGAAGATAAGCAGAGTCTCTATTTAATCACAACAACTAAGAAGCACGAGAAAGAAAGGAACCACAGGTGTGCTTAAGCCACTGAAACTTGGGTGTTGTTTATTGCTGCAACATACCTTGCCCATCCTGACTGATAATATCTCCTATTTATTTTGAAATAGCAACTTACTAATATAGTCTTTCTCTAGTGACATTGCAGATTAATTAAATCATGTGATGTTTATTTTGAAAATGGTTTATTTCTATCCCACTTCTTTCCCAAAGAGAATCTGAGATAGCTTATAAGGATGCACCATAAAAAATGCTCTATGACTGGTGGAGGACGCCATTGAGAGGACATGACTGCTGGTTGACCCCTGAGCTGGACCAGGGAATTGGAGGCACCCCACCCCTCCTCTGTCCTTGGAAGGTATGGTCTGCTCACTATTCCCACAGTGGGATCTGTTTTCAAGGATGCAGCCTTGAGGGAGCAGTGTGTTGCTGAGACCATCTTGACTACGTATGGGGCTGAAGCCCATTTAAAGCCTCTATAGAAACTTTTAAGATAGTGGTGGCCAGGGGTGGAGACCTACTGGTCTTGTGACCGCCCAAGACAAGCCTTATAAGTCAGTTTCTTGCTTATTAAACCTGCCACCTACTGTTTGGGGGTGGTCTCCTTTTTTCAGTCCATCCTTGTCCTTCTTGTGTGGGGGGTCAGTTTCAGATTTCACCAGGAAGCTCCTGATGGTTTGAACCAATTATGGTGCTTTCTTACATGGAAAGAATTGATTTGAATGGTAGACCTTTGTGAATGTCAGAAGCTTTCCCCACTTTAACTTTGTAAGGAAATTAAAATATTTTTATTCAGCCAAAAAGAATTTTAAATAAAATTTAAATAAAAACTTAAATATGAATGCATTTAGTATTTATATCCAGAATTCAAAAGTCATGTAACTGTTAACAGATGATAGTAAAGTGATCTTAAAACCTTGCCAAAATCCAAAAGATTTCACAGTGCTAAGCATGTACAACTGAATAATTCATCACTGAAAATAAAATTATTTGCTCTTTAGAAATTTAAAGTACATATTTGAGAGAAATAACTATGACGCAATTTCAAATTATGTCTTTAAAACAATGGAGAGACAGGGTGAGAGTAATGGGGGAAAACGGGGACAACTGTAATTGAACAACAATTTAAAAAAGAATAAAATAAAACAACGGAGAGAGTAGAATAAAAGTTTTGTTATAAATGATCCTATAAGGTACCAAATGGTGGTTTGAATCTTTACTTTCATGATGTTATGGTGTTTTTTATAGTAAATATCATTATAAACTTTTTAAAAACTTGATTATTATTAGGAAAAACTTGTAGACTTAATTTCTTTACATTGTTTTATATTTCTCAAGTCTCATAATCCATCTGAATTGCTCAGAGGTCAGTTAACAATGAAAATTAGATTTGTTTTTTATGTAATGTTTTTCCTCCTAGCTTTATTAACACATAATTGACATACAACACTGCATGAGCTTAGGATGTACAATGTATTGATTTGATACACTTATATTTTACAAAAGGATTAGCTAACACCTCCATCACATCACATAAATACCATTTATTAAATTTTGTTTAAATTGCAGCCTCTAAGTTCCTACTCCATATTGGCAAAAATTAAATAATTATAAATATGTTTTTCCCTTTTTAGTTCAGCCTGATTGCGTACTCCAAGTGTGAAGATTCAAGTGTGATTCTATCTCAAAGTCAGGGTTTATGGAACAAACTTTGCTGTCTCAGCATCTTCCCGCCTCTCCAGCTTCATCTTCTCTACCACAGCTTGGATCATATCTAGTAAAAGCTGAGAAACAAATCTGAATCAGCTAGATGCCAAGATCTGGTTTTATGCTTTTCAAAAGAATGTGCTGCAATAATTATTTTGCTTGAATCCAGGGTAGGTAAAGGGGATGCTCTCAGGAAGGAAACAAGAGGTCCCTTCTCAGTCCTGGTATGATGAGGTCTGAAATAGGAAACCTGTTCCCATGTACGCCCTTGGCCAAACAGTGGCAGAGGCAACATCCATTCTCTCCTACTTAATTTTCAAAGTGTCAAGATTTCCAGTTTGGAAATTACTGCGCTAGATTAATTTAAGATAAACTATTGATGGCACTTAGATGAAGAAAAGCTTGTGGCAAGGGTCAGTCTGTTGAAGGCAAGGATCCATTTGCTAATGATACTCCTTAACATTCGTAGAGGTCTGTTAGATTTTGAGAAACATTTAGCATTGATTATATTTTCTTTCCCAGAACAGTGGAAGGAGATTATCATCATCTTATGTGTGGGCTACTCAAACTCACAAGATTTGCAAGAAAATGCCTTGGTCTTCTAACCTAGAGACCTGTGCTTGTCCCCACTCCACTAGGCTCATTTGCCTCTAAATATCGCCCCTTTTTCAGGGTAATAGTATATTGTGGGCATATGGATAACTATCCATTATAATAAAAAGTGTCATTACTAATTAACCTTATCCAAACTAATAATTCAGACAATGGTACAAAATATTTCTATACTTTTTTTAACCAGAATCATTTTCTATCCTGTTATCCTTTTTTTTTTTTGGCTAGTGTTTTATCTCCCCATATTTGATTTGCCAAATACATTTTTGCCCATTGCCTTACCCTCAGCTCCTGGTTTAGACTTAACCCTGTGGAGAATGCACACAAGCCTTTGATCTCTCTGATTCTTTGGGGAGGCAGGGATGAGGGACACTTTATTTCCTTATAACGTTCATTCATTTCTATTTTTCACCCTGGTGTAATGTAGGAAATGGCAGTGATGCCCTCTGCAGTAACATAAAGCTAATGCGCTATTCAGCTAAGAAAGAACCTGTTATTTTTACTCTGTTTCATCCAAGTTCCTTTCCCTATAAGGAATAAAAGAGAAAGAAAACCCTTTCCTCCCATAACCACCTTCCCAGTTTTGTCTTACACCTTATTCCTACCCCACTATCCCTCTGCTCCCCTCCCAAAGAGAGATCTGTAAGTGCTTAGAACTTGCAGCATACAGAGCTAGCAAAAGCAGTGTTGAATGTTATAGCTTTCTGCTAACTAATATATCTCATATCTAAATATCCACAGCGTATAAGTTAGCAGTCTCATCTCCACAGAGAAAGTAGAACATATTATAATATCTAATCTTGCTGCCAATATGTTTAAGCAGGAAAAGGCATGATGCATAATCACCTGCTGGCTGCATAACACGTATTCATCAGTAAGATGGCCCTAGATAAGATTGAGTGGCTGTACAGTCAGAATAAAGACCTAGTGCTTTGTCCAGCAATCTGAAAGTCAAGCCTGTGAAGAGTGTGCATGACAGTGTACGTAAAACCCACAGAGAACAGAGATGTGACTTGAGCACTACGAGTATTAGCATTTTAATGACAAATGATATGCAGAGAAGGCTGGTTTCAAAAGATACATGGAAGGTCTTCAGAGAACTCATCCTGTGAGTCCTATTGGTATGATCTTCCTTTCAAATGCCATCCTAGCCTTTGACTGCCAACTTTGCTTTGCCTCTGAGCAGTATCAGTCTATAAAAGCATAAAGGTTAGCTTTCCATTGGAGGAGGATGCAAAGGGAGCTCAAGAGCAAAGTTGAAATTATAAAAGAAAGGCACTCCAGTATGTCACGGGACTGCGGAAACTTGAAGGCACAAAATTAATCAGAGCCTTTTCCACTTCTCTTCCTAAAAGGCGGCAACAAATAAGAGACAAAGGAAAGGCTGCCCTTCACTTCCCCACCTGCTTGCCCTTTATTAGCGTCTCAGAGTTTTTCAAATGCCAGACATAAGGTTAAGGAGGCCTCTATTTAAAATGCAAAAGAGCTTTTACCTCAGAGGTATTCCATGGTGAAAAGATTGAAACCCAGCCATGAAGTTAATCTTAAAAATCTTGCAACAGAATGTAAGGGAGAATCCTTGAGTTTTCTCTTTTTAGTAGGGTATAGCAGAATCTAATTACGGAATTTTAAATTGTATAATTTATTTTCAGGATTTAGGACTTGATTTTGAGAAATCCACAGCATGAAGTGGGAACTGGCCATGGCGTTTGATGGTAACGTCACACCTTTCACTCAGGTGAAAAATGCATGAGATATAATTGCAATAATAATATAGCCTAACATTTTAAAATATAGTCTTAAACCAATTTACCGCATATTAATTCTGTATGTATTTTTGTCACCCTTAATTAAGCTGAGTAATAGGTCAATTTAATATTAAGAAATATTAAAAGAGCTCTTTGACTAAAAATAAATAGAGTTTGTATTTTTCAAGTAATAATAACTTATGTTAATTTTACATTTACTATGTGTTACCTCTATGGGTTTTGCTTCTCTGAATTCCCTTCATCCATGTAAGTATCAAATTATTACTCTCCTTTATAAATAAGAAAATTGAAGCAGATAATTAAGGAAATTGCCTAAAGTTGAGACAGCTAGAAACTGACAGAGGCAGGGTGACCCAGACAGATGACTCAAGATGATGCAAGTGTCCAGCCTCCTGACCACTATATTTGGGTAGTTTTTGTACAGTGAGATGATGTGTGTCAAGTATCTCCTATAGGCTAGATCCCCAATTTATAAGTTCCTTTCCTTTCTGAAAAACTTGGCATGGTAACTATGACCACTAAATCTGACAGTTTGCAGGTTTTAGTCTCAAATAAAAATAATAAGCTAAAAAACATTGTTTTCAAATTTATAGTTAAATATAAATATGATGATTTATATTTCACTAAATTATCTTGTTTGTAAAACCAAATTTAGTGTGCTTTGAAAAACAAGGGAGCAGAGGTTCAATTTTTATCTCAGGTGTTTTGATATACTCACTGAGGCTTACATAAGTAATGAATATCTTTTGTGGATAATTACACTGTTAAGTATATAGTATCTGGGAAAAAACTTAACCTTCATTTGCTGTACATAAATATTGTCAAAGCATCAAATAGGATAGGGTCATCAGAATAGACCATGATAATCACTTAATTTCAGATTTCCTGGTCTCTCTGCTAGGGCTCTTGGGTGGAGGTGGGCTGAAATATGAAGTTTTAAGAAACGCTGTCTTCATTTTAATGAACACTAATGTTTGAGATTAATATTACATAGTAATCTAAAATAAAATATTCTCTCCCTTAGCCTAAAACCTCCTTAAATATACCCCAAGACTTCCCCCTTTGAGTTGCCAACACAAGTCTGAGTGTCTCAGGATGCTCCAACCTAGAAGGACTCTGGGATATGGACAATTGCTGGAAACTGTGCCCAGAAAAGTGCAGAAACTTGCCCAACTTTACATAAACAGGCAGCCAGAAACTGCGATGCAAAAGAAAACAAATATGTGGCAGCATTATGAACATTGTAAATCACTGAGGAAATGTGTTATTATGGCTGCTATTGTTAGAGCAACAATTTCGTAGGGGGAAGTCAGTTCTTCATTGTGTACAAATGTAGCAGAAATTTCGATTTCCTCTTTGTATGGTGCATTTCATGCAACAGTTTTTGAGTCATAAAAATGGAAATGTGTCTTCACTATGATTATGTTAACAATGGAGAAAGCATCTGTGTTACAACTGCAGGTGGTTGCTGTCCACCTCCCAATGCCCTGCCCTAACCAAGCCACTCAGGAAAGCTCCTCCAGACTGTTCTCTGGTCCGTCAAGCCTACTGAGTAGAAAGATACGAGGGGGCGTACTGCATCTAGCATTCTGTTGCATGGAAAGAGGAGCAACGTAGTCATGGGTACAAGTAGGAAACAAAGAAATGAAGAGTCGACCAGACGTTCAGCTGCCCGATTACAGAGCCGAAGCCCTGATGCCTACTGCCAGCGCCCGGAAGGCGGGCCCCGCTCCTCCCCGGGCCAGGACCTTTTTCATCGACCATGCGAATGTGAATTCCTACCTTTTCGCATTCCTGGTCTCCGTCTCCATTGCTTACAATCAGAATGGCCTACGGTTTTAGTTGTCTAAAATGGAAATGATTATTCTGAAGACGAGTCTTGGATAATGGAAAAAGATGCACAACTAGTCCTCGTGGTGAGAGTTAGGTGTGAAAAAAAACACACAGGTAGACTGAGTGGCTTTAGGGTCCTGATACTTTCCCTCTCTGCATTTACTTTCTTTGCCGTGTGCTGTTGCGTTCCTTTTCACCAGAGAGGTGAAGACTATTTCCCATCTCTTGAGTCTGGGCTGGCCCTGTAAATTATTTGGCTGAGTAAGTAACCCATGACCGAAGGGATTATAAGGCATCAAGTCAAAGCCTCAAGAGTCTTCTTGTATGTTCATTGGTGCTCTTACACTTCTTCCATTGGCATGACTAGCCTGATGGAGGATGAGAGGTCACGTGGGGCATAGCAGTCACCCAACAGCCAGCCACTCATCCTTGTCTGCAAACCCAGCCAAGACTAGCAGAGCCACTTGCTCTAGTTGCAGCTGAGTCTGTACTTGTTAACATTAAATAGTTATTATTTAGGTTAGTGATGTTTTGTATTGGTTATCTATCATTACTGTGGTAATAACTAATCAGCATAAGATGGGTGGGGAGTACAATGAAGACTGTGAAAATATTTGCCTGTTTGGGGTGGGGTAGAGGGTGGTGTAGATTTAGACTTGAAAATTAATTGTATATCCTTTAACATAAATATACACAATTATCTTGCTTAGTATTAGTGAAAGTGGATTATATCTAACTTTAATTTAGTATCTCTAGAGCTTCAAATCTTAAAGCCTTTCTTAAGAAAAATTTCATATTATCAGTTAATTATATCTGTTGGGATTGATCACTTCCCTCAGTTCTCACTTCAGTATTAACAAAACATTTTTCTCTAGGAACTTTTTATCCTTTCTCTTAGTTACGTGAAAATAACTTCTTGGTTTCCATTTTTTCCCCACTGTCATTAAAATCCCCTGCCCTCATTTTGTTTTTCACATATTAGTCAGAAAGAAGATGGAACACACAAATGAGGACAGTTTGAAGGGGTTTCAATGAATGGGCCATTTATATAGGTGAACTAACCCACAGGTAATGCACAGGACTCAACACTAGAAATACTGGGACTGTTACTACTCTGGGCTGAAGGCAGAGGATAGGTAGTTGGTTCTTGCAACCTGAAAGAAGAAAGCCCTTTGCAGAGCCTTCAGGTAGGAAGCTGTGAGATTAAAATCCCAGGACTCATTTTCCTTCTTCAGTCTGCTTCCTGGAACCTCTTCTTAACCAACTTCAGGAGTCCACTGCATGCAGGAGTCCACTGCTGCAGTTCGTTGAGGGAGGCTTCAGAAGCCACGGTGGGGGAGGATGGAGGTTAACCTGGAAGGGACAGTGGGAGAGTATTAGGGTGCACATGCTTCACATGTCTCACCCGCTTCACTGGAACACTATACCGAGTAATATTGCTTTAAACCAAGGGGCTCACTAAACTTCAAAGTGGGTATGACAATGAACCCAGGACCATGGATTTAATGGTCTTACTAAACCGTCTAAAAGCTACTAAAAATTCACTACCTTTTTGAAGGCATTGCTGAGATGAAAGATTGGAAGGGATTGCTTCTATGGATATGTTGCCATCTTCCAAGATGCAGTAAGAATCCTATATCAAAAGCTGTTATCTATCTTCCGTTAAAGATAGAACTCATGGGTCTGAACACCTATGTCTGAATATGGAGGAGTGGCACTAATTCCATGGCTCCCAATGATCTACTTGGGAAATTTCAGATCCATATCCTCAAAATTTTTTTCCTTATCAGGGTGACTATGAAGTCAGGAAACAGACATGATCTCCATATTTTCAAGGATTATTTGATATTGACTCTATACTGATTCTAGTTCCTGAAAATACAGAATGGTCAGACAGTTGGGTTAGGGCTCTAGAAGGCCAAGTAAATAATGGACTTTTTCTAGAATTCACTTTATGGTGGTGCTATTTGGTCCCTGGACACATCCATTGGCTATCTTCCCAGTTCTTGAATGTATAGTTTAGTATAAACACACTTTGCCAAAAGCCAAATTCTTCTATTGGTTCTCTGACAAATGGAGTGCTTTCTATTATAGAACCAGTTCAATGAAAGCCACTAAATCTGCTTCTACCTGGAAAACCAGTTAACTATTTTCTCAAGGGTCTGCAAAAAGTAGTGTCACTTTAAGGGCTTAAAACTTGCAAAGATAGTGATTCCTACAAAATTCTCATTCTAATAGCCTATCTGGTCTATGGAAAAACATACAGACCTTGGAAAATGACAATGGATTATCATCAACTTTATCAAGCAGTGATTCTAGTCGCTTATGGTGCTCTAGATTTTTTTTTTTAATACCAGTTTTTGGTACCTAGTGTGCAATTATCGATCTGGAGAACTCTTTTTTTCCTCTGTACCTTTTAGGAAAGGTCCCCAACAAGTGTGAGTGTCAATTTTCCTGTCCATTCACTGACCTACCTCAGTGCCTTCCCAGCTCTCCAGCACTTCTTCGTTATTTAGTCTGTAAGGACCATTATTACCTCTCTACTCCATACAAGTTTATTTTAGTCCCCATATTGACAATATACAATTGGACCTGGTGACCAGGAAGCTATATTCTTTTAGCTGCTAAATATAGCTGTCCCACATACATATATTTTAACACTTTTATAAGACACAGGTACATATGTACCAGAGGGCAAGACATAGCTTTGAAAATTCTGAGGACTGCTTCCTCAGTTAAAATTTGAAGGTTCCAGTTATTCAAGCATGTTTTATATCTCTTTCAAGATGAAATACAAGTCATTGTCACTGATATGTTCCAAAAGCAAGAAAGAGGAGAAACAGATAATGGGGATGTAGATGTTGTAGGCAATACATCCCTTAAATAATGCACGAAGCTAGTAACATTGAGCTCCAGAGGAAAAGAAGGACTACAACAGAACTAAGCTTCCATGCAAACTGCTTTACCATTTGGGCTGCATGACTCAGACTAAATAGAGCTTGGAAATATCTGCACCAGATAAGGATGTCCTACAGAACCTTTGGGACCTTTAGGATTTTAGAGAAAAACTATTCTATCTAAGTCATATTACTTTGCAGGTAATATCTCCTTTTAAGGAAGAGCTTCTGGTTTGTGTTGTGCTGTGTTTTTCAAAGAGAGAATAGTTCTCTAATGCAGAAGGCCAGGCCTTGATCCAGAACTATAAGAACCCATGCTGCATTTCTTCTGTTGGGGCATACCAGGTATTAGAGACAGCATCTTTATCCATGACCGATATGCGCAGCCTTAAAGGATAAGTTGTGGGGCAACTTGAACTTCAGCTTGTTCCTGTGCAAAGCCCTTTCTTGTTCTGTGTTCCTTTTCAAAGCCTCATCCATTTTTGTCCCCCCAAAATTGGGACATAATTTATGAATACAGTACATCTCCATTCAGAGTCTAAAGAGGGCCACCAAGTTTTGTATCACTTTATTAATGATTAGAGTGCAGAGGTAAATAACTTGTTCTTTTTCTTAATAAGAATATACTGGGCCCTTATAATCACCCATTTATGCCAAAAGATATGGCAGACTCTTACATTTTTCTGGAGTTTTTATTACCCTGCGGTATGTATGAGACTTACTATGGTATCTAAACTGTTTTCCACTCTCTGTTTAACAGGCACACTTAGCATAAAGCTATCAACAGTATAGATTAATCTGATTAAGGAGTATCAAGGCAATTGAGGTTACTGTATGATATAACGTGACAGGCAACAGAAGAGTTATATGATCCTAGGGAAAAATAATAAATGTACATTGCTAATTTTGCAATGTTAAATGGTTTAGATTTTATATTGCATTAGTTTTCTCTTGCTGTGTAACAGATCATCATGTAGTTGGTAGCTTAGAAGAACAGCCTGCAGCTATTATCTCACTGTTGTGCGAGCCTGTGGGTCTGAAGCCCAGGGTCTGGTCTTCTAGGTTCCCTGCTCAGGGTCTCACATTTGGGGTATTGGCTGGGCCGCGTGCTGATCTGGGAAAAACTTCTTTCCGACATCACTCATACTGTTGGCAGCATCCAGTTCTTTGGAGCTGTTAAGACCCATCTTCTCATCTTCCAGTTTCCTGTTTCCTTGCAGTCTGGCTCTCAGTTCTTAGAGACCACCCACATGGCTCTCTCGCTCTTCAAAGGCAGCAATGAACAATCTCCTCATAGAATTTTAGTGCAGAAGTACCTCAGAAATAACCTTCATCACTTAAAGGAAGAAAAAGAGACAACTTTTCACAGGCACTTGTGGTGATGTTGTGGGATGTTTCCTGAAGTAAAACTGGATACTGCTTCAATGACTGGAATTTGGGTGTGTGGTCGATGAAGGGCCGTGACATTCCCTTTCAATGGATGACATCTACCTTCTCCTTGTGATTTCTCAATACATTTTTTTAATTAAGATATAATTAAGATATACCACATGGGTTCAGGGGGTACAACATAATAATTTTATATCTGTATATATTGTGAAATGATCATCACAATAACTGTAGTTAAAATTCATTCCAGGAGTAATTACAAAAAAATTTTTTTTTTTATGATGAGGACTTTTAAGATCTACTCTCTTAACAACTTTCAAATATTCAATACACTATTATTAACTATAGTGACTATGCTGTACATTATGTCCTTATTATTTATTCATTTTATAACTGGAAGTTTATACAAGTTGTTGATTATTCTTAAATTCTAAAAATCAAGCAACATTATATTCTTCTGTTTGCCTGTCATTCCCCCGTTAGCTGTCACTATAGATTCCAGTGATCTGAACATACTGATAACCACTTGGGCTCTTTTAACTCACATAAATAATTAAATCACTTTACCTCTCAAAGATAAGCTTTGCCAAGTGGTCACTGCCAGCTACATTTCCTCCCTCTCTACCTCCCTCCCTCCTTCTCTCCCTTCCTTTCTTCCTTCCTTTTATGACCATCTTTACAGTTTGGAAATAGATGTCAGTTTGGCAAAAGTTTGCATTCTCCTCCTTGCCCTTAAGACCAAACTTGGATGAGTAGCATCCTTGTAGGCCAGCATTCAAGGAAGCTGTTTGTGGTGTTTCCAAACCAAAGAGTCTATTTATTACTATTCAAGCATTTAGCTCATTTTCACTTGAAAGATGAGAAGCATATGTATTTTTCCTTCCAAAGAGGAAAAATTAGACTGTACCTCATGCCGAAAACCTTTAGTCGTACCCAGTTATGACTTATTAGCTGCTGCCTCGGTGTTTGCCACACGGAAAACTGAGCCATCCTGTTTTGGGCTCTCACATAGCCATAGAAAATATGCCAATGTCTGAGAAGGGTTCTTCCCAAAATCTACTCTGTTATTTCTATCTAGAAACGAATTCTGTTTATAATATCTATGCATCTTTCTAAATATTTTACAAATGTTTATTTAATTCAACGATTAACATTTATAGTATAATCATACCACTATTTAATGCAGAGAGAAGTGTATGGTATAATTTAATTTACTTGTTCACCTTTATTTGTATTTTGACATAAAAATTTCTTTACATCATTTTCTATGTACCTATTTTTATTTATGTTACACAAAATCTGACATACTCCTGTTTATCCTTTCCCTGCCCCCATATAGTCAAACATAATAGATCTATCAAACCATGCGGGTTTCCCCTTGGAGACCTGGCTTTGAAACATTCCTGTAACATTTACTAATTACAGGTGGACTGTTTTCTCTTTTGGAATGCCTTAAAGTTGTCTCCTGGATCTTCTCTTTGCAATTTTTCTTTATTAAATCCCTTGTTTGTTAAATTATCCATCTTCCATTTCGTTGGTTTGCTGCTCTTCAATTGATTTGTAACATGACATGCGTGGAAAGTAAATATTTTACATTTCAAATGATTTAATCTCTATTTTTATAAACAACTTTTGAGGCAGCACCTTTTAGAATGGGCATAGGAATATATATCTACATAAAATTTTCTATCAATCCCATTTTCAACCTTATAGCTCAGCTACATTTTCCTTGGAACTGAATGTCTTCCAGTGCCAAATCAGGAGGCCTCGCCTGAGGGCTGGCCTCTGAATGAACTTTAGGTTTCTTATCTCTTAAAACATTTCCACGTTACTCCTTTGCTGACTTCCAAATGTTTGCTGAAATATTTTGTTCACTGATGTTTTGCTCCTGTTCATTTTATTTTTGAGGATTTATATATTCTTACTTTCATTTTAAAATAATTTTAAGAATAAGAAGGTAAGTATATATGACCTAGCTACTGCATTTAACTAGAAATTTTTCTTTAATTTTTATCAATTACCTTCTAACCTTTATATGATTTCTATCTCTAAAGAGGCATGCTTTATACAGAATCATGAACTCCAGATCATAACCATGCATAATGATCACAAGCTCATGGACTATTAGTTGTTAAAAGGATCTTACAGATTTCTGGTACAATCCATTTTTTTTTTTTTTTATCTAAGGGCACACAGGCCGATTTTATGCAGGTAATAGCAAAGCTGGGAGTAAAACATATATTCTGACCTGTTTTTTCTATTCTTCATGTCTTTTTTTCCTCTGATCTAACACTTTTTGAGGACCAGATACTCTAGTACATGCTGAGGGAAAAGTTTTGCTAAGAAATTGTCAGCCTAGGGAGCTCTGTGTCTGTTGGGCAGTGGGTCAGTGGTGAAAGGGGACATTTGAAATTTCTAAAACCAAATCAGATATTATAATATTGTACTTGAGTAACTTGAAATAGATTTCATATTGCAAACAACAGAAATAAAGCTGAACAGAAATTCTGGTCTGGTTGGGGGATGTAAAGTAAATTTGTAACTGGAGTCTTTGTTAGAGTTATCAGAATACCCTGGTGTTGTTCAAGGATGGCTGAGAGGTTTAATTTATCACAAAGAAGGTAGGTAACAGTGTTAAGAAACGATGTTATATACAATGTGCAGGTCTTAAAAAATCATTCTTATGTTCCTTTCTTTAAATAGCTTTTGCTTAAGCTTAAACATCTTGGCTAAGCAAAGAGTTCTTGTTCTGAAATAAAGTTGGTTTTCCAGCTCCCAAGGCCCCCTTGGGCATCTCACATAGCTTTTCTGAAGATTTCTATAATGCAGGGCTTGGTTCTTGCCACAGAACTCTCACTACTACTCACAGGTTGTTTTAGTTTCTGGTTGTTACCTGCAGAACAACTGTTGGCGACAGTCACTTCTTGTTTCAGTAATATGGGTGAACTATGTTTCCATTCTCTATGGGAGCTATGTTCCTTCCACCGAATTGGTGTTCATAGTAGGCTGCGGAAATGGGAAGAGCATTTAAAAAATGTCTCCATAAGTAAATCCTCTCTTTTGCTAGAATACATAGGGCTATGACCCTTTTCCCTTAATACCATTCAATATTCCCCAGAGAAAAGTGTCTCCAGCTATGGTTACCTGCTTATTTCATGCCTGATATTGGGGGAGGTACATTAGGAACATTGTATTAAATTTAGGGTACAAATATGATCTTTGTAAAAGGGTGAGCAAAGGTGGTAATGAGAAATAGAAATGATTTTTATTATGAGGGGACAGACACTAAATGTTGACTTACTATTTATTATTTGTATTGGAAAATGAGACGAGAGAAAAGAGTAAACAATTTAACAGTTACTAAACTGGTTTGAACTTTTACTTGTGATTTCTATACTTAGGTTTAAATAATCATATTGTCTTTTGTTTCAGTAATTTGATACTGATAATGCAGATACTTTATGATATTTTTCAAATGCAGTAACATGTTTTTTTAAACTTCAGTTACATTATATATAATATAGTTAACTGGATTAAGGAGGCACCTAAACTCTATTATATACATTAATTAGGAAATATTCCAAATAACTAATTTCTGAGAAAACTTTTTGGTGTATAGCTTGTTTATAAACTTGGTAGGGTCTGTAGTCCTTAAAATTGATAAAACAATAGGAACAATAGGAAACTTGTTTGGAACTAAGCACAACTCCCGTTTGAATGATTCTTGGGGAACACCCATTGTGGTTTATAATTCCTGTACTTATAAGAAGTCTTGTTCCTTATTTACAAAGTCAGGTGGGGTATGGTTTGTTAGCACTTCTCTAATTAGCAGCATTGATTTTAAAAATTCATTAAAATTTGATTTTAGGAGGTCAAATAAAATTAAAAACAGCTAAGAAATTAAAGATTAAGTACAAATCTTCATCTGAACTGTCTGAGCAATAACATCTATCATCAATCATAATACCAATATTTCTAAAACATAAATGTGATTAAGTAAGAAATAAAAAATGTATATGAACTTTTATCTTTTGATGTAATGCTATGATATTAAATTTAAAAACCTTAATAAATTGTTTTAAAATTATCCTGTGATTAACCTGTTTTGTTTTCAGTGTCCACACTGTAAAAAAGCTTTAGAAAATATTGAAGTTAACTTTAAAATTAAAAAAGGTACAATAGTATTCTGCATGCTCTTCTTAAATCACAACGTCTGAATTTCAGGAGACTGAAACAATGATGTAGCATTCATCTCAACATCTTGTAATATTAACTCCCGCAAAATAACCACCTGTGTCTCAGATGCTGACAGCATCTTGGTGGGTCTGGTTGGTGGTGACTAGTTAATAGACATGTCAGGGTGATTAATGAATTCTTCATTATTTTTGCAGAGATCAGATTTTTGGTCAATATAACTGTCAGATGATTAAAGTGCTGCTCTTAAGGTTAATTTATATGACTGAATAATGTCTATAAATTGTCCATAATATCTGGAATTTTAACATTATCACCAACTTTTAAAAACAGTTTACATATTTTTAAACATCAAAAAATCAGTAGACTTTTTATGAATTAAAAAAAAAAAACTTCTTTAAAATTTGTGAAAGCAGTGGAACAATGCTTTGGTCCAGTTTCCATCTAAGGATGATTTAGAAGGGAAGTAAACGCAAGGGGTGAGAATACGTATACAATTAACTCAGACAGAGCCTTTAGTTGTCCATAAAATTGTGGTCTATTGGCTTGAGACACTTACTGTGTTGTGTGTGTCAGCAGGGTACTGATTACTCCTCCCCTCTTCTCACGCCTGGGGAGAAGCCTTCCAGACAGTGTCTGCCTTGCTGATGGCTGCCGGAGTGCCTGCCAATGGGAAGCGAGAGCAGAAGAAAGCCACGGGGAGCAAGAAGACATTTCATCTGGCTTCTGACAGTGTCATCAGCATTGCAGCAAGCAGTGACTCCACATTGCCACTTGCAGTGCCACCAGCAGTGTCTCTAGTAGCAAAAATGGCCCAGCCTGTATTAAAAAGCATCGCAGTCAAATCTGTTTTTGAAAGGGTCGTATGCATCACTCCTTCTAGGAATTAAAACTGGTCTCTGTCAGAGGTCATTTTTTAAAAAGAGCATTCCTTGAAAATAATAAACATCAAAACCAACAAGAAGACCCATTCATTTGTAGTTTATGTATTTCTTATAAAGGTAGGGAAAGTTGTTTAAAATAAAGAATGGTTGTCTGTGGAATGTTTTTCGCTACATTAAATTATCTTTATCCCCCTTTTAAAGTATAGCCTAGTGTTTCTTCACTTACACTTTTTTTCTGCTTTGAAAGTGAAAATCATAGGAACTCAATGCATGTGGGACAGGGTGGCAAAGCATTTCCTGAGCTTAGCAGAAATCCAGTTCTTAATATCATTACCTATGTGGGATTTAGATCATCCTAGAACTAATGTTTCCCTGATACCTTATAGGTTGTCTTTTGAGGGCTTTTAAAATGAAAATTACAAAAACATTGTAAGCATACAGAGAGCAAGGCAAATTACCAAACTGCCGAAGAGGTGAGGGTAGACAGCGCTGTAAAATGTTTTAAGACTAAAAGGAAAGTAAATAAAAAATAAATGAAAGCTATATTAATTTCCTATTGCTGCTCTAACTAATTATCACACGCTTAGAGTTTTAAAATGTTACAAACTGATTATCTTACAGTTCTGGAGGTCAGACATCCAAAATCAGTTTCACTGTATTGGCAGACCTGTATTCCTTTTATTAAAAAAATTTCTTTCCTACATAAGTTGGCTGTCACTTCATATGAAATCTTTAAAAGAAGTACATTTTTAATTAACTAAGGTGAATAAAGGCACAGCTAACAAGTTGTGCAAGAAAGAAAAAAAAAAAGTCCAGTCCGGGGTAATAGTGAAACTTGAAAGCCCCTTCTACTTTAAAACTTCCCCTTTCCTGGGTCAAGCCTACTTCAGGCTGAGAAATGTGCAACCAGGAGGATAATTAGTTTTAGGTTATTTCTTTAGTGTTTGTTCTACCTTCTTCCCACCATTTGATTACTGCTTTGGATCCCTCCTTGGATAGAACGCCAGGAGATCTGTGATTAGAGGAAAGGCCCAGAAATTTAACTAAAAGGGTACAACTCTAATCATTATCCATACCCCTGGGACCCCAGTTTCCATGACTGTGGGTCCCCTGGAGATGCCCTGTCACAGACAAGCCTCTCACCTGACAAGCCAGGAGGCTGTGGGGGGAGCTGGTTCTGCCTGGTAGCAGTGGTAGCAGCAGGAGAGACAGTTGCCTAGGAGCGACCTGTGCTTTCAGTTTGGCACAGAATGGCTCTGTGCACTGAGGCCCACGGAGAAGCAGCCGGACTGGGTCATTCGGAGAGGACTCCAATCCAAACAAGCAACCTAGTAGGAAGCTGGGGCCTGGGAAGTGATTCTAACAATTGAATGAGCCTCTCTCTGGGAACCTGGATCAAAGTGGGAACTCAGAAGCAGACACCTGAGAAAGGTATCACTTGTCTCCAAAAATTGTCAGGAGAGAGATTTGTATTCCTTTTAGGCGTTCTAGGGGGCAAGGGATTTTATTGTCTTTTCTAGCTTCTAGAGACCACCTACAGTCCTTGGCTTGTAGCCCCTTCCTCCATCCTCAAAGCCAGTAGGATACCATCTTCTAGCCTCTAATAATTCTTTCTTATTTTAATTGCTATTCAGATGTCTACATTCCTATTTATAAAAAGATACAGATAAATACTAAGAAATATATGCAAATCACAAAATTGTGTCATGACTTCTGAAATGCTGTGGAATATTTTAGCCAGCCCTGGTGCCTTCAATTCATAGGAACCACCCTGAAGTTTCCTCAAGGCTGGTGAAGGCTTTTTGTGGATTTTTCCAGTTATGTAGGAGAATAGATAACATTGTGCCTGACTTGCATCCCCTCACACTAGTGACTCTGCTGTTGCCTGACTTCCAGTCCATCGTTCTTTTTGTCTGAAGACTTTCTATGGTTGTAGAAGAACCCTTTGGCTTGCGTGTAGCAGGCTGCATGTGCCATAGGTACAGGTCTTAAGCAATGATTAATAGGAAGTAGCATATAACTCTCCTGCCTTCTCACCCTCCAGATGGAATAGCTCTGGCCACTCAAGTTTCTCTAGTTAAATTAAACTTCAGGAACTCATAGCAGGAGTTGACTTTAAACTATAACTTACCTTGTTCTTTTTCAATACTTATTTGATTTCTCATCCTCCTGCTGATTATCATTATTATTTTATCTTCCAAATAACTAACATATGCTCAAAACCTTGTCTCTGGAAGGCTGCTGGGTGAATCCAAACAGAACCGTGATTAAGGCACTGAATCTTCTCTACCCAAGAGGCCCATTTTTACTTGGAATTTTAAATTATGGGATTGGCAGGCAACTCGTGTTGAGGTCTTGGGATATTACTTACATGAAATACAGAATTGTCTTCCTAGGTTTAAACATTGATGTAAGAGTCAGATGCTTTGAATTTCAGAGTTGGAAGGTGATATAGACATTATAATTCTGTATGCACCCCCCCCCCTTATTTTGTACACTAAGAAATTGTGTTTCAGAAAAGCCAAGGGTAAGAAGCAGTTAAAAACAAACCACAACTTAACTTAAAACATATATAAGTTGATGTATATCGTTAGCACTCTTAATAGGTACTATTCATATAAATTTCTCCCATTTTTTCCTAGTACCTTCAAGGTGATTATATGTCTGTGTGTGTGTCCATGCATAAGTTCCTAGTATTTCAAGATTGGACCTCATAGGCTAAAGACTTCAAAATATCTACCAAATTATTCTCTGGATGCTCATGTCTAATAACTGTACTTCAAGTTCATCAGACACCCGGTTTTAACACATTAACAGCTAAACCAGACATCTAATCCAGCCCATCTCTTCTTGTGCGTCTTGTTACTTTTTTCCACATGTCTGTCTCTACTGCTACTGTCAAATAAAGCCACTGCCAGCCTCCTGATAGATCTTCTTACTGCCTGTCTTACCCCTTCAATTAGTTCTGCACATAGCAGCTGGAAAGACATTTCATGGGGTCAAATTCATGATATTCAATTGCTTAATGCCCTTAACTAGTTGTCCACCAGCCTCTGGATAAAACATCACCATTTTTAGTACGGGGATCAAGAGAAGTCTATGTCCTGTTTTTCTTTTAGATAGGTAATATAGAGTACGTGTGTGGATTAAATGATTTCAAAGAAAGGAATAAATGAATACAACTGGCTGAGAAGAGCTAATTGTTAAAGAGAAATCCTTGAGATAGTTGGACAGAAGAAAATACAAAGAATGCCAATGGGCAAAGCTGAGGGAAGTGGTGGATTTTAACAGGAGTGGAGGTCAATATTATAGGCAGAGGTATTTGGTAAAAGCTATACGATGGTAAGCCTTGGAAAATGACATTTTGCTCACCTTCCACATTTTGTCCTTGCAGTTCCAAATGCCTAAGCGAAGACCCATCCTTCCTTCACCCAGAAAATTTCAACTCATTTTTTCTGGTCGCTGAGTCCAATGTACTTTTCCCAGGCAACTTCTTTGACGTTTGAAATGTTGGTGCCCTCATCCCGGTGTGTGCCATGGCATGTGCTTATGTGATTGGTGGTGTGGCACTGGCTTCTCTGCCTTTCCCACCATGAGCTCTCTATCTTATCTCTAAGGACCATGACCTTTTCACCATTGTATTACTCTGTGTGACATGGTAGATACAAGTAAGTGTAGTTGTTGATTGAATTAATAAATCAAGAAGTAAAAGAAATGTGTGTTCCTGCTGGTAATATGGGTGGTAAGGTGTGATTGCCATAAGTTTTTTCTTATGAGATAAAGGTTGGCAAGAAATGGGAGAATAGAGAGGAAGGAACACACATAAAAGGAGAGCAACGCTAAATTTTCTGATGTATCCTCTTTTCCAATATGGTTTCCAGGTCTATTGAGTGTCCTTTGTCTCAGTTCCAAGAAAATCCCATTATAGGATATTTTGACTGTAGCGAAATGGGCCATAGGAGGTGGGGGTGTTCCTCTTTATATTATACTGTTTAAAGCTTAATTATGAAAAGAAAATTGCCCTCAGGAAATGCAGCTGAGCTAGTTCAGCTGTCCTAACATGGTCTTTTGACCTCAGTCCCTGTGCAACTGCTTGGAATGTGTTGTTTTTTAATTACCAGGAAGAGAAGCATGTATTAGATGTTGATGAGACTTGCCAAGAATGGCTGTGGACAGCAGAAACCCAGATCTATCCCAAGTGGTCAGTGTAAAGCAGCTGGGCTCATTTTTTTCTATTTTAAGTATAGTAACACCTACGATTGTTCTGTGATTCCATGGCTGATTCTTCTTCCTTGTCAGAATCTCCATTTATAGCTCCCTTCAGAGCTCTCAAGCTAGTAAATGTGTGGGGATTGTTCTGTGGTTTGTTTAGAAATGGCAGGAATTAGGAAAGCAATTCAAACTCCCTGTCTGGTAACTCATCCTTCCTAGTGCTCAGTCTCCCCAACTTGCACGACAGTGTAACATGGTTGTTCAATACATGGAACCCTGCTAGGCTCCAATATTCTTCAAGTGAATTATATCTCTTACCAGAATCTCATACCATTTTCATATTTTATTCCATATATTGAGTTGCCAGTTATTACCTTTTTTTATACCAATATGGCTGCATGTCTACTTATTAAACTAAAAATCCTGGGAAAGCAAACACAACCAAGTGTTTTACTATGAAAATAAGAGAAGGAAATAACTTTTCAGGTCACTCTTTGTACCCTCTTCTCAAATTACAGTACAGTCCCCAGGAAAAGGATAGAGTAGATACGACATTGTTTATTGCATAATGAATTCAAATTTCTCAAATATTAGAAATACAAGGCACTCTGACAGATGGAGCACATTTTACACATAGTAAGTTATAATGTATATTATGCAAAAATAAAGAAGGCAAAGCAGAAAAAGTGAGTTTGATGGAATTTTAATAAAACATCTACGGTATGACTTTCATTTGTTAACTAAACTTTTTTTTTCCAGTGCAATAAACTTTCCTATCCTTTCTTTGTTTAACTCTCTTTCTCTTCATAAAATATATTTAGACTGAGCTAGTGACAGAATTCTATATGGCTTAGTTCTTTGAAAAATAATTCTGACAGTGTCACAAGGGACACTTGAGTTATTCTTCCCTCAGGATATCTCACTGTGAAGACTACCGATTCATCTGCTTGCCTCTTTGTTTATTTCTGTTTCCTTCTGGTTAGAAAACATAAACCAAATAATCAGTAATGATAGTTATAAGAAAAACAAAAAATTCATGATATCACAAGGTAGAAGTTTTATGCAGAGCAAAATGAACACTGTGGATTAAGTTAATTCACACATATGTGAAAAACTAAGATATGGGCAGAAGGATTTCTATTAGTGAGAGAAACAGATATGGATAATATATGCCACTTTCAGGTACTTTAAATAACAATATTACTTTTGAATCAATTATTAAAAATATTTTATTGGAAAGTGTTATACTTTGGAACCCACATGATTTGAGTAATCAAAATAGTACTCTGTTTCATTAGACTGGCATAGACTTGGTCTTGGTATAGTAGTATAGCTTGTGGAAGGCTTTTAAAAAATATATTATTTATTATGCATTGCCCATGGCTGAGGGAGACATTAGTGGTCAAAAGGGCAATTTCTGAGTGAAATTAGAAAGGAGAGGAAAAAGTTAAGACACTAAATATAACGTCCTGAATTTCTAGTTCTGACAGATTTGAAATATTTAGTCTCCTGTGAAAGTTCAAAAACAAATTTTTATATATTCTTTATTACTTAATTTAAAGGATTTACATTATGCTTACTTAAAATAACTTTGGGTAAAATGTATTCAGAAAGATTTGCAGAACCTAAGACTAGGAGCTTCTAATTATCACAGAAAAGATTAACTTAAAAAATATATTTATACATAAATAAAGACCTCATAATTTCAAGTAGAATGTGAATACACTTATTTTTATTTAGTGGAGGAGAGTTTAGTCATATTTTAGAAATGTGTTGAGTAATAACTGGAATTTTACATTTATTTTATTTTATAAAGTCTTCATTTGAAATTAAAAAATTACAAAAGCAAAATAAGCTTTTCTATTTCTCCTTCCCTTATCTTTTCAAATTAATTTATGGCATGTAAAAATATATTTAATATTATTTATATAAATGAATTATACAGTCCATATTGTTTTGCATTACACACACCAAACACACACACATTAGTGTATAATAATTTGTTTGGAGAGTAATAGAAAACTCCTATAAGCACATTGATTTTCTGCTATAAAAAGAATTATTGTGTATTCAGTAGACTACCAATTTTGCCCTTTTCTTCCTCCCTACTTTAGAAATATTATTTCAGATTAATCCACAGGTTAACTTTAAGACATACATTTACAAGGTTTTATTTTATGAGTGATTACATGTAGCAAATGTCTACTATCTACTATTTAAAAATATGATATTAATGCTTACAGTTTATTTCATTTATCTTTTTTTCTACTTCTATGCATTATTGAATTATTATAAAAGTTATACAGAATTCTGATTTATAACATAAATAATTTCCTCTGTCTTTTGGCTGTTAGGTAACTTTAAAAATTGAAAACTTTTGTTAAGTGACATAACAGGAAGGCACTTAACTACGCTGTCTCAATACATTATCTCAGTCTTCACAAAAGTATTTGTCAAATATCCAAAAGCTTGAATACAAGTGCTTATGGGCATCTCAGAATTAGCATGGATAAACTCAACTCCTGATTCCTGCTTTGATAATTTATTGCCTTGTAGTGAACTGCTCCTAAACTTAGTGTTATAAAATAGCCATTTTATTTTCATCAGGATGGTGTGGATTAGGAATTTGGGAAAGGATTGAATAGATGGCTAATCTGTGATTCACATGATAAAACTTTGGTGCCTCGGGCTGAAGAATCCACTCCCAAGACAACGTCTCTTATACACATGTCTGACACCATCATTCTTTGTTGCTCTCTTCCTCCAATTCATGGGCCATCATCCTTCGAGGTCTGTCCACATGGTTTGGGAGTCCTCACGACAGAGTAGCCTAGAGTAGTCATGCTTCTTGCAGAGTGCTTCAGCTTTCAAGTGTGAGGGTTCCAAGAAACAAAACGAAGGTTGTCAAAAGAGATTGCTCTTAAGGCATAGCCCCAGAAACTATCAGTTCCATAGTTCCATGTGCTCCATATACTGTGAGTTCAGTCACCGAGCCCACAAAGGTTAAGGGGAAAGCCATAGACCCACCTCTCAATCGCATACATGCCAAGAAATTTTTGGCTACCTCCAATTTGCCGCAATTTTTTATCTGACAAATTTCCTTCCAGACTTTACGCCACAAAAAATCATTCTTCCTGTCACCTTGGTCAAAACATTGGAAGCAACCTTTACTACTCTCATTCTCTCTCATAGTCCATCTCAGAAAAAACCTTTCGGCTACACTTTTAAAATATATTCATAATGTATTCATTAAATATTACCTGACCACTATTTTGGTGGTATTAGATGTTAACATCTGTGTCCTTGACCATTAAAAGAAAGTCTCATGTTTCCTAACTGTGACTGTTGGTGTTCATGTATGAGAAAAGGACACCTTGCGGCAACCCTGATAATCACTGTGTGCCACCGCAAGAGGTAGATTTGGGACAGGAATATTATATGAAATGCTAAAGGGAATTATATAAGAAAAAGAAGAAAATCAAAACAATGAACATTAACATGGCAATAAATTCACAACTATCAAAAATTGAATGCAAATAACAAACTGAGCAAACAAGCAGAACAGGGCAGAATCATAGAGATGGAGATCATTTGGAGGGTTACCAGCTGGGAGGGCAAAGTGAGAAAATGGAGGAAAAGGTACAGAGATTAAGAAGCACAAATTGGTAGGTACAAAATAGACAGTGCGATACTAAGAACAGTATAGGAAATGGAGAAGCCAAAGAGCTTATATGCATGACCCATGGACATGAACTAAGTGGGAGATTGCTGGAGGGAATGGGAGGTACCAGGTGAAGGGGGGCAAAGGGGAAAAATTGGGACAACTATAATAACATAATCAAGAAAAACAACTTTAAAAAGAACAGGAACTAAACCCATTTAATAAATTTAATAAATTTATAATAACAAATTAATAAATACGCATTGCTAAATATTGTAAACTGTTCAAGTGTGTTTGAATGTTTTTTCACTTTTCCTTTTGATATCTTATTTCCAAATTGAGTCATTTAAACTTTAAAATTGTGTTTTTTAATTTAATTTTTCTGATCAGCTCTATATCAAACAGTGTTTGTCCAGCATTTTATGAACTGACCTTTTGAGGTGTAATCATGCTACACAATTTCATTGTATAATCTCCTATTTGAAAATTTTAAAGTATTATATTTTTATTTACAGAGTTTTTATTTGTATAATATAGCTGTGAAAAATGGATGCCTAAAGTTTTTTTTCATTATGCCTCAAATTTGTTAAATATATATGTACAAGAAAATTATTACATGTAATGTATAAAATATACACTCTATCCTTTACCTTCATATTTTAATATTCATTCTTTTATATATGGATTATAGATTAATTATAAAAAAGAAAGAAAATACATATTTTTCAGTTTTTATAAGTATTACATTGTTTTCTGTCTGTTCTTTTTTCCTAGAAAAACTGTAGTTCTCTGAATATAAAATTGACTTTCTGAATATGCACAAATTCTGCATATCCTTCTGGGACACGTTCTTATTTAATGTGAGTTGCAATATGGATAATTAAAAACATCACTATTTTTGTTTGGTTATTGGAGATGCAATAAAGAGAAATATGTAACTAGATTTAGGCACTCTAAATAGACATGCCATTTGTGTGCTAAGATTGGTATTGGTATATAATCATTTAATAATTGTTTTTCTTAAATAATATTGCTCTATACATACAGATCAAGTGATGGTCATAATAAAATTATTTTTAGATTATTCCTAAGTTAGCAAAACTGCGAGGTGACTCCATCAAAGTTTTGAGTAATTTATTAAACATCTTCTGCAAGTGTGAAATGCTTTATGTATCTAGCACGTCCTTAACTATCCAGCACATTGTTAATTACTACCATAAACATGTATAATAGGTAGGAAAAAAATCTATAAATCTTCTTATATATTTATCTTATTTTGATAAATAACATTTTGTGAAACTGAACAACAAAAAAGCTTTCATTCAAAATTTGCAATGTTGATTTGAAGTTTTAGGACAGCTCAATAGCATTGTGTCATGGTGTGACAGGACAGTGCCATCTTTTATTTTCACAGTGATTGAATCTGTGGAATGATTCTTCAGTTCTTCATGTGGAAAAGGAGTGACCCACATTGAGTATGAAAAATGTTAATCTCCTAATCTTGCTGTTCACACATGTATTAATATTTGACTGCATCTCATCCAATGTTGGGCCAAGTAGTACTTAGTTGCTGCCATTATCTAATAACCCATCTCTATATAGTTCTGACTCAGATTCAATTTTTGCCCTTTTGCTCAGTTGCATAATTCTTTTCCCTGTTTCTTCATGTAATATTTATTGCTCACTCTAAGGTCTCCAGATAGCTTTTCCTACTAATTTATCCAATCTTCCAATATACACTGAGTGTGAGGCCTTATGGAAAGTTTCATACAAATACACACACACACCTTTCATTTGTTTGAGTATAATGTTTCATTTTTTCATTATTAAGTAAAATATTGTTATTGACATTGATATGAAATGCAATGGTGCAGTTTTAATTATGACTTCCACTAATTTTATGTGTGATTTAAGCTGAGTTGCTCTACCTAAATTTCACTTTCTTCAACTGTGAAATGAAGTTATAATACCTATAGTTGTCTCATAGTACTCATTGTGAAGATTAATAAACATATGCAACATGCTCAAATGTTTGTTACTCTTGTGATTCTTCTTCTTCTAATTATTATAGGTTCTATGAATGCTCTTGTATAACATATTATCTGGGTATAGATACAATGGTTCTTAACTATGGTGCGTGGCTTGCCAAAGGGGTATGATAGAGTTTAGAATATTTAGAATCTGGTATGGAAAAGTAGTCTGTCTTATTTACATTCATCTATAAAGATAATTTCCTAATGGGAAATTTATCAATTTTTCTATTAGAATATAAGCAAAACTCTTAACAGTATTGATCATTACCTATGGTATCAGTATCAACACAAATCCTGGATATTTTTCTACACATTATACCTGTTATAGATATCTCAAAACTTCATTTATGTTCACAACTATTATCAAATTGTAGTTATTGCATGTGATCTCAGTTTTTTATTTTCCACCAGGCCAATTTTTGCAACACTGTACCTAGAGGTCATTTAACCACCAAATGACATCACGTATTCTCACAAAAGAGTTTAACTCAGAATCTTGTAGAATTCTCATGTTCTTTGAGAGTAGTCAATCCTTATCTTATGAAATGAGCCCTGGAAACTTTAATTACATTTGCAATGATAAAATTTTGGGAATGCATATTTTCGAGTTGTGTAACTGTCAAACAAAATATTGAAAATTTTGACTGTTCAACATGATGCACATGTTGCCTTGTCAAAATCCACTCCCAAGCCCAGGCCAGGTAGTTCACTATGTTGGAGTATTGTCCTCCTACAACAAAATGTTGCTAGTTTAATCCCCAATCAGGTAACATGCCTGTGTTTTGGGTTCAGTCCCCAGTTGGGATGCATATGGGAGGCAACCAATTGATGTTTCTCTCGTCTCTCTCTTTTTCTCTCTCTCTCTCATCAGTGAACATATCCTTGGGTGAGCATTAAATAAAACAAAATCACTTCAGAATTTAATGTTCTTATTTAGGAAAAACAACTATAACTTTCATATTGATCTCTCTTTAAAAAGATAAAATTTAACCTTGCTTTGCCTATTTTAATTATACTTCTTGTTATCTAATGTGTTAATAGAGAACACTGTTACTATATAATAAATATATATTTTAAAATACTTGATGACATTTCTTTAATTTTCTCTGTGACCTTCGTATTTTATTTAATTGAAAATATTATTCTGAAATTGGGATATATAGCCTTCACCAGATCTTACAAAAGTTTTAGAATCCTTGATACAAAGAATTAAATTTGTTTAAAATTTACTGATTAGTATAGTCTCATCTACTTTGGGCTTAACAATGTCATTTTTTTTTCTTTTTGATTTTTAAAAGACAAATGCAGATTCAAACTTTAATAGTTTTTTTCTTTGTTTTTTATATTACATCATTTTGCCTAGGGAGAAGATATTTTTAAATGCAGAAACACAATTTGCTGTATGCATTGTAATTTCTTTTTTATAATAAATTTTATTTATTGACTGACTTACTTATTTATTTATTTATTTATTTATTTATTTATAATCTTCACCCAAGGACATGGTCATTGATTTTAGAGAGAGAGGAAGGAGGAGGGAGAGAGAGAGATTGATTGGTTGCCTCCCACATACTTCCTGACTGGGTATGGAACTGCAACCTAGATATTTGCTCTGATTGGGAATCAAACCTGCAGCCTTCTGGGGTGCAGGGTAATGCTTCGCCAAACTGAGCGCCCAGCCAGGGAGATGCAGTGTTTTTCCCAATACTAGCATTTAAGTTTCTCTTCAATATATTTTTTTTGTTTTCTTCCTTCTGCTGCCATATACCTACTAACTCATGTTGACTGACATTTTTATGAAGAATCTTCTTTTTAGTACTCCCAGTTGGTAAGGCCTTGATTTCTATGATAAGACTAATTTTTTCTACCTCTGAGATTTTTTGTTTTGTATTCATTTAGAATTTTTACATATTTATTATAATTATTCACTAGAATTATAGAGCCATTTCAAAGGTAAAAATATTATTACTTTCCTTTTAGTGGAAATTTTTAAGATGTCATCATTTATCAAAGCTGTTTGAAAATTAATTATTCATTACATATTTTCTGAACACCCACTAGACCTTCCTTGTGACATGTCTTGTCAGGCAATATATACAGTTAAGATGATCTTTACTTTCAAAAAGTTTTCACCTTGATGGGGTGTAATTGCATGTGACGTATTATCTAACCATGAAAATTAACACTATTAAAGGCTATAGGAAAAGAATAATGAGTGTAAAAGGGTAAGCAAATGTTTAAATCTATCTAGTCTTCTTAATTTCTTTAGAAGGCATGTCTAATTAACCTATAACATGGTATTTAGTAAATATATATATAGAAAATATGTGAAAATTCCTGCATCAAAAATAAAGGGGTGAGGTGGAAAGAAGTTCTTCATATCAGAATATAAACTGATAAATGAACAATGCTAGAAAAGGTATATTTTACAACCATTGTGCTAATTGTTTGTGGCAAAAATCATTAACGGGTGTTGAATTATTGGAGAAAAAATTTTAGAAATGAGGTAGTTACCCTGTGTAAGTGTATCACATCTATTTATATGCAAATGTAAAAGGCAACTTTACAGGATAAAACAATTACAGCAAAGTTCCAAATAAAACCAATCTACCATTTATTTGGAATGGCAATGTCATAAAGATAACCTTTATCTCTAATGAATATATAAATATAATGAACTTACAGCCAAATTTTCAGGGAAATTATTTTTTAAATAAAACTGTTATGTATTTCTAAGATGTGTATTATCTTTCTTTTAACCAACCTAAAAGGATCTTGAATTGTCTTTCCACTTACTATTGGGCATACATTTTTTGGCATTTAACTGTTATCCAGTTAAAGAAGTCCCCTGTTTGCTGAGATATTTTATAATCATAAACTAACATTTATGCTCTAATATATATTTTCCTGCATCTACTGAGAAAATTATGTGATTATCTTCTATATATATTATTATAATACAACATATTTTACATTTGCTTTTTAAAACACTCTTGCATAATTGATATATACTCTAATAATTAAATTTAAAATTTTAAATATATATCTGGCTTTTCTTAGCTAATATTTAATTCACATACTTGCAACTATGTTTATGTGTGATGTTTTTGTATTACCTTTAATTTTGAAATTAATATTATATTAACCTATATAATGAGCTGGGTAACAAGTTTTATGAGAGAGCTTGCATAAGATTGGCTTTTTCTTTAAGATTTGGTGAAACATCTGTCAAACTGTGGGAGTTCAGTATTTTTCAATTCTTTCACACTCAAAAACCGTTGGTCTCATTAACAAATGGAGTTGAGAATTCTGAGTTAATTTGAAGCACTGAATTCATACTTTAATTCAGAAGGAAAGGTTTCAAAAATTCTTATTGACTTTTTAAATAATGTATTAAGTGAGACCTACTTATTTCTTGTTCAGCGTGTTCAGTATCTCGTTAGCAACTGAATTATGCAAATTGAAAGAAGTGCAAACAGTATTATTGAAGTACTCCATTGCTTCAGGGAACTTGTTGAATGTATTAAGAGAGAAATGACAAAATTTTATCACTGTAAGTGTCAAGGCTGTTCTTAAAAAAGATATTACTTATGAATAAGTAATTCTGAGTTAAAGTGGATAATTATGACCATTGTCATGACTATTACTGAAATGGATTTCATCCCTTGAAGAATCGAATTATTTTACATTGATATTATTAATTGCTCTTCCTACATGGGGACCAGTGGTGTCACCATGCATAGCATTGAAGAAGGTATTAAAAACTTGATATTAATGCTTTTTTGGTCAATGGGTAACATTATTAAAAGTTGTCGATCAAGAGATTCAATGTATTTTAATAAAATGAAACAGTATGTCATGAAAATTGGCATTATGTGTTTCAGCAAATTGAACTAGAAAAATATTTCTCAGAGTTGTTAGTGCTTGTTCATCATACCAGCTCATAATGTTAATGTTGAGTTTGTTTTCCATTAATAAATGTTCAATGGACAAAAGAACAGTATAAGTTGGATATGACCAGTGTACAATGTAATTGGAATATAGAGTATAACGAAAAGAACCTTTATAAACAAATTATGCAAAACAAGAAAATGGCAGAGTATTAATAGGGAATATAACAGAGTATATAATATTTAAAAGGGTGTGTAATATAGATAATTATATGGTACTGAGGAGAGATGGGTTTTAGTACATTACACTATTTTTCTATGGGAAAAGCTGGGAAAACCATTATACTAAAAAAAGGCATGAGAATTGGAGATTGAGAACGATTTCTACTTTGGTTCCTTACAAACTAGAGTATAGCATGGGTAGGTGTCACACATCCTCTTGGAGTGCCTGTTGACATTATTGGAGTGTCATAAAATATTGTGAACAATTTTAAATCAGTAAAAAATTCACTCTTTGGAATAGTAAATTCCTTTTATGTTATCACTACCTTTCATAGTCTTGAGCTATTTTACATCTGTGTAAGCTGTATAAAACCAATAATAATGCAAAGGATTCTTGTCCATAGTTGTATAAATTATGTTTATAGAATGCAATGGGTAGACTCATTTTGCATCCATCTCCACATTCATTTCAGCATTTCTAGCTCCTCCGTATGTTTTATTCTTTGGATTCTCCCTTGAGCCAGTTCAACTAAAACTCTGTAGCCAGAATAGTGTGGCTCACAGGCAGCGTAAGCCAAGGCAAGCCTTTTATTGTTGCGTAGGTGTGCATGAATGGCAGTAGAAATTTAATTTTCCTGAAATTCTGTTTCTTTAGATATTATCCCTTTCTACTAATTTTGGACTTTTTTCTAATATTGATTTGTTTACAGATGAAACTTATCCTCCAATGGTAGTAGTAATAATTGGAAATTTGGTTTTATAGTCTGAACATTTGGTGATCTTTTCAAATACATTGATAGATTATAGTGATCTATTTTTGATGAGGTGAGAGATGACAGAGAATCTGGATTATTAGTCATTTTGATATAGGCATGGTGTCAGGAGTGAGGGAAGGGCTACGGGAACCCCCCAAGTTGACACGGGACAGTCTACATCCCCCAGGTAGACAAGCTAGTATAGCATGTGACAACAGGTTTCCTTACTCCTGCGCAGAGATGCTGCAGGAGGAGACCTTGCACAGAGTCTGTGTAAGGTTGGCAAGGGTGGTTAATGGAGGGAAAAACCCTTCTAGTCCCTTCTGGAACATCGTGGCAAGGGGAGGTGCTGACCTGCCAGTCTAACCTGGGAAAAGGATCAGATTAGCTGGGGAGCTGGATCCTTCTGGAGTGCATGAAATTTTGAGCCAGGAGATTTAAATGCAGGGAAGGGAGAAATATGCGTATTCTTTTCCCCTGGCCCACGCTACCTGGGCTGGTGATGCTGAGGTTTAATCATGTACCCTGGGCCACACCCTGGAGACACAGGCCCTGGAGGTGTTTCACAGGGCACTGTGGTGTCTTCTGCCACTGTATGAGTGGTCCTGGATCACATGTGCTTCTTTTCCTCTGGAAAATACTGAGCGCTTGCTGGCCCCTGGGGCTGGGACAGCCTCAGGTACCCAGTCCCACAAATGGAGCACCCACACAGCCAGCTGTAGTGGTTGGCAGTGGCCCCAGGCCACCCCCCAGCACAAGAAGCTGTGGAGTGGCAATGGTGAGTTGGGCCATGAGCAGGCATAAACTCCAGGGAGATGCCTGAAGCCAGCCTTGGGCTCCAGAAGGACCGATGAGAATGGAGTGGGATTTCTGGACTTGGTTTTGGGTTTCAGTCTTTTAAGACAAAATGTTTTTTTTCTGTGTTTTGTGGGAGAGAGGAACATGGATATGCAGAGTCTCTCATTTCCTCAAATTGTGCAACACTTTAATAAAGACCTTTTTCCTTCCCCACCAACCTTTGTCCTTGTAACATGCCTGTGTTTGATGGTGGGCAGCCAAACCCCAATTTTGTTCAGTAACTATTTGTCTATTTTGAGCTCAATTCAATGAAGATTTTGTAGTCACTGAGAAGAAAAACAACTTATTGAGATATAGTGGAAAACAAGTATGCTTCCTTATTTTTTTAATACTTGTTGATAATTAAAAAAAAGTACCATTTCCAGGGAAAATACCGCTATTCTTCAGACATTATATAGAAGCCTGTCTGCAGAACCAATTGGCAGTCCTTCCACTATAGCTCACATGACCTCACCTTTGGGTGGCACCCATTTCCATCTTCATCATTCATTCATTCCCGTGGGTGAGCAGAGCAGGATGTCTGAAATATATATCAGGCTCTGATTCCCTTTCTAGAGACCTTCCCTGCTATGAGCTTCCTTTCATTTATTGAGAGACTTGTATTCATAAGCCATGTCCTCTGAGACAGTGGACATAGGAACTCATGGAAAGAGAGATTATAGGTAATCCTCGAAGTTCTCAGAGATAAAGGAGGCAAAACCAACCTTTCCATGCTCCACTTTTTCCCTCTACCTATGCCCGCCTTGTTTGTGAAGAACAAGAAACGAATACAGGACTCAGATCCAATTCTGTGTTCTCTTTCAGGAAAAGATACAGACATTCAGTGCTCATGATTTTCTTTCTTTTTTTTAAAAAAAGATTTTATTCATTTTATTTTTAGACAGAGGGGAAAGGAGGAAGAAAGAGAGGCAGAGAAACATAGATGTGTGGGTGTCTCTCATATGCCCCCTACTGGGAACCTGGCCCACAACCTAGACATGTGCCCTGACTGGGGAATCAAACCCACAACCCTTTGGTTTGCAGGCTGACGCCCAATCCACTGAGCTACACCAGCCAGAGAATGTGTTCATGATTTTCTACATGGGATTAATGTAGCTCTGTGTTCCTTATCCACTGTTTATTTAAAAGGGCATAATAATACCTCTGTTTCTTCTTTGGAAAATTCAAAGAATTTCTTTCTCCACAGGATTTCTGTCTCAGTAAGTATTCTTCTGCTTAAAAAGGACACAGCATTGCCATCCTTCACAGCAGAGTTAGGACACTATCCTCTGAGCAGTGGCTCTCAGGGGTTCTCCATTGCTCTGCACTAAACTCAAAGGCTTGGCCACCCCAACTGAGATGGGAAGGGGACAAGTGATCGAGGATTGGAACAGTTTGTTCTCCTTCAGGCATCCAGAACCTCCTTAATAATCAAATCCAGGGTCACTGAATCACTGTAATCTTGGATCCATCCTGCACAAAGATTTGCTTGTCCCCTGGGATGATGGTGTTCTAATCTGTCCTGAGAGCTCACCTGTATTTGTCAGTGTAACTGACATAGAGATGTGGAAGGGGAACAAGAGAAACTAGAGTCCAGCAGCTGCTCTGGGGGTTGGATCCAATATTCCTTCCCCCGACCATCGTCACTAATTTTCCAAAGTATTGGCGAGGATGGACGTCTCTTTAGAAGGCAGAAAAGTATAATGAGGAACAACACAGGAAATTAAAATGCAATTTCAAAAGTAGAAATACTTCTTCATTGTTTGGAGAGCCCGAATACCTCAGGAAAGGAGGCCCTGAGCAGCTGAGCTCAGTGCGTGAATCCCAGATGCACATCACAGAGTTACAGCACCATCACGAAGTGTTCCTGAGGGGAGGGGAGGGCCCGAGAGGAGAGGGTGAGCACGGAGCCTCTCCCTGAACCCAGCAGAAACCCCTACCCACCCTGGGCCTAAGATAGCCCTCGCTCTTCCCTCTGCATGTCTGTTTTCCAACCCCTTTGTTTCCTCAGGTGTTTTTCCTCAGTCCAACTTCTGTTTATTCCCATAGAAACCAGTGTGGGTTGAATTAATGAGTCTGTTGTTGCTGTTAGAAATCAGTGCTCTGGGTAAAGCAAGTCACAGAATTGTCCCTTGAGAGAAGTAAAAAATTATTTTGCTTGTCCACCCCTTCCTGATGGTCATTAGTTGTAGGTTGCTCCAAAGCCCTTGAGTCCCCTGCACTTTTTTGGCCGGCGCTGCAGGGAGACAGCCGGCTCCCGTGCTGCCCCTGAAGGGCGCCACTGTGGGAATGGCTGCTGTGGGTGCTGCGGGGATACGAGCTGGTCACCGCGGCGACGGCTACAATTATTTAGCACATTTCTCTTAAATCTGCCTCTGAATCCAGCTTCATGAGAAGAGAATTTATGAGTCCGTGGTTTACCCTCCTAAGACTTTTTATTTTTTACTACTACTTTTCCTCTTGGATAATGGTTTTCATTTTTTATTTATTTTTCTTCTGTTCTCTCTTGTTTCAACATTTTATTTTTACTGAAAAAGTACATTTTAAAAAGTACATTGTCTGGTGCTTGGGTCATTACTTTTGAGTAAATTAACTTAAGAATACTGTTAAAATTACTTTAAAAATATGTACCAGCATAAATGTGCTTTTCTTTCTTTCTTTCTTCCTTCCTTCCTTCCTTCCTTCCTTCCTTCCTTCCTTCCTTCCTTCC